>JABEEO010000544.1:0-22756 GCA_013364945.1 Fusarium tupiense | reverse complement strand
GTATAGTAAAAAAACCATAAAATTAGGCTAGGTAAAGGTATTTATTTACCTTGCCTAGTATAATAGCAAGCTGTGAGCATTAAGGTCTTATACTATTAAGCTATTATTTAACTAAGTAGACCAGGAAAACTCAACAAGTACAGGATTATGGTCTGAGAGAATATTTCCATCTGGTTGAACAAAGACCTTAGGGACATAGTTAAAACTCTTCGCAATAAGCTTTACAGAGCTGCCCGAGCGATAGCTATACTCTTATTAGCATTATTCAAGACGATTGAAATGATAGTAAGAATGGTAACATACAAAACCTTATCCACAATCTCACATGTGTTGTCAGCGGCAGGGACACTGCATGGGTTTGCAGTCGCTCCAGCCGTGGGGAACTTGCCCCCTTGAATGAGTTGAACCCAAGAGTCGCTGAAGCCGGCATCGGTCAGTTTGTTGATGCTTCGACCTGCGTTGGTCCATCTGTCATTGGTATCACCAGCCACGATGATGGCCCTACCCTGGGAGTTGGCATTGATGTAAGCCAGGATCTGATCGATACCTGCAGAGCGTGCATCGACATCACCCTGGTCAGAGCTAATTGGCGGATAGTCAGTTTCAGTCCAACGTGTATCAATCAACTAACATACCCAGCATCAGCATGAAGGTTATAGAGATCAACTTCAATGCTCTGGATTCTCACGCGCATAAAGCTGAAGCCCTTGGGGGTCAAACAATCACCAGAGTTCAGGTTGCACTTGTTCCACTTCTTGCGAACAAGACCGGTCCAGTCATAGTTGGCGACAGTGTTGAGGCCATCACCAAAGGGAACGCCGCCAGAGGTAGGAGTACGGTAAGCATGGTTGTCAGTCGCATAGATGTAGGCATGGTAGTTGAAGTCCTCTTGCATATGAACAATATCATACTTTTGGGTCGCAAGAACAGTGCCGATGAGGTTGGCGTTGGTTGCCTTGTCACCAGGAACTTCGTTGTTGTTGATGATGGCAGGAAGACCAGCGACGTTGTAAGTAACGAAGTTGAAATTTCCAGTGGTCTGTCCCATGGAGAGACCACCAAGAGCGAGGGCGGTGACAAGAAGGCGGCCAGACATGGTGCAGATCGATATGTTTGCTTGGCTTGTTGGTGATCAAGACTGAGGCTATGATGTCTTGAACTCGCCGTCTATTTATGGGGAGAGCGACATAAAAGGGACAACACCAAGTCCAAGCTTTCATGAGCCGATCTGTAATGTTGCATTGGATCAGCATAATACCTTCCTGTCGGGGGTCCAAAGCCGGGACCTCGTGAAGTGGTATCGCGGCTTCAAACTACAAAAACGATTGTTGTCCGAAAAACAGCTTCTTCTTTCCAACTTCATAAACCGCGGCATATAGATACTATCACATTTACAGACTACGTCAGTGAGGCACGTCGAGTAATTCTCTTGTCTTACTGGTCTGATAGTGTTCCTGATGTGTTTCCGAATCTGGCAATTGGCCCGTCTTTACCGAGGTTTTGACTTTTCCACCAATGCATCGATGGATACCAAGCTCCTTAGCATTATGCGACCGAATAAGTTATTCCCCAGAGAACACGTGCTGTACTATCCCCTGCTAGGCCCCTTCGTTATCGCGGCGTAGTTGATAGATCCCAATTGACAGCGAGCGGAAAGGCGGAAATAGAGAATTTGGATGACATTTGTTCTATACAGAATTGGAGTTTAATTTCCGGGTCAAGCAGGGGCTGTCGTAGTTCTATATATTTCTCCTCATTGATGAACGTTAAACTTTCGTCTTTGCTTGTCTATCCGTGCACCCGAAGACTTTTATCCATCGACAAAGGCGATATGAAGGCCACAATTGTTGCTGTCGCCTTGCTACGCTCATCATGCTCTGCCCGCAGCTCAGGAGCCGGCACATCGTTGAATCCCGTTCAAGCCGTTCTATTGCCTGATGGCGCTTCAGCGAAGAACCCTCTGGCCCATGTTGGAGCTAACGGCCCATGGCACATTGGTAAGAGGCATCGAATCGAGCTCAGTCTTTCATCTAACAGAATCAGGCGAGGACTTGACCGGAATATCTTCAGAAGTTCCAGAAGGATGCCAGGTCGACCAAGCTGCCTATGTGTCTCGTCATGGATCCCGCTACCCTGACCAGGGAGCTCACAATGGATGGCTCGAGATGGCTCGCCGTGTATGAAATGATAGAGAACTTTGAGCAAGGAAAAGGGCTGACCAACGATTTAGTTCCGAGAGTCCAAGTACACCGCAACAGGACCCTTGTCTTTCATTCACACCTGGGAGAGCCCTCTCACCAACCCTGAGATCCAGATCGCCCAGCTGAGCAAGACCGGCTACAAAGAGCTGTTTGATATGGGATACACCATCCGAACCAGGTAAGAGCTCAGTATTTTCAGCTTTGAACATCGTAACTGACTCACACATCTAGATATCCTGATCTGTACCAGGAGGGCGAGGACTTTGTTGTCTGGGCCAATAACTACACACGAGTTCTCCAGACCGCACAGCTCTTCCTTCACGGATTTCTGGGAACTAACTCTTCCCTGGGTACAGTCGTTTCTGTGACTGGCAAAGGCTTTCCATCTCACCTTGGTGACACCCTTGCTCCCTCTGATATGTGTCCTACGTTCGTCGACGACAGCAGCAAGCAGCAGGACGAGTGGCGCCAGCGATGGCTTCCAGCCTTCAAGAAGCGCTTGTCCAAGTACATCAAGGGCGATCTTCAGCTTGACGATTCGACGTGGAACGATTTCCCCTATATCTGTGGTTTTGAGTCACAAATCACAGGTAAGCTCTCGCCATTCTGCGACACCTTCACCCAGAAGGAGCTGGAAGCATATGAGTATCAGCAAGATCTCAGATACTATTACGGTGTTGGACCCGCCACCAAGGTCGCTTCAAAGATGATGGTTCCTTTCCTGGAGTCTCTCATTGAGCGATTCGTTGCTGGTCCTGATGCTACAGGTAAGAACTTTGATGGAACGCCGTTCAAGCTTCCCAAAATTCTTATGAGCTTCTTGAACGATGGCCAGTTGAACGAGCTGGCTGTTGCTACTGGAGTCTTTGACAAGCAAGCCCCTCTTCCTCTGGATCGCATTCCCAAGGACCGTATCTGGCGCAGCTCTAATATCTCCCCTATGAAAGGTGCTATCGCCTTTGAGCGTCTCAGCTGCGGTACAAACAAGGGTTACGGCTCGAAGAAGTTCATTCGGATCCTGGTCAACGATATCGTTTACCCAGTGCCTTCTTGCCAGGATGGACCTGGAAAGTCATGCTCTTTGTCCAAGTACTCCAAGTTCACGAAGGACAGACTTAGGAAGAACGGCAACTTTGCCAAACTTTGCAATGCGACAGACCCCGCCACTCCAAGCAAGGTTCTCGGCGCCAGCTTCTTCATGAACTTGGCGCAGTCGCACTTGCAGGCTGTGAAGCCCTAAATCGGGCATGGTACGAGGGAGGCCTGAGCTTATAGACAGGATCGTGAAGCGATCACAATTAGGAGGAGGACGTTTTAATAATATATTAATTATACTTTCTTCGATCAGCCTTGAAGCTCTTATTTGTGACAGCTCGATTATTTATATCCAAGGTAGAAGGTCAAGATGCCGACCTATTTGATTGCACCGTCGCTGGAACTGTGGCGATAGTCCGGACACCATGTTCGGTCCAGGCAACTTACTGGCAATCATCAGAAGGATTCTGTGGACTTGATTTTAGAGTTAAAGGAAACTATCGCTCTTGAATGTAAGATCCCTTATCTACGGTCCAATACAGCCTTGGCCTCCCGGAACTCATCTTCGGTAGGCATGTTGACGACCATTAGATACAAAACATCCTATTCAAGTCAGCTCCCCTCCTTTGGTATCTTTTGGGTGCACTGGTTATCTTTACCTTATTGAAAAGAAACTTCCTTGCCGCCTTGACCGGCTTGTAAGGCAGCGGTAATCCGGGCTGCCTGTCAGTTCGTACTCCACTGGGCTGCCCTTGGTTCTGGCCTTCAGATCCTTGACCCCTGAAGCCACGGCGAAGCTTCGTTGGGTCGACATACCCTCCAGTGAGTAGAGAGATCAGGGAACCATTGTTAGAAGGATGGCTCGGATCAGCATATCGTGAAGTGAACTCTGGCGCTTCTTGCTGGTTGGCCAAGAGGTTGTCCGGTCTGTTGAGCGCCTGCCGCCAAGTTTAGTCCATACTCCCTCTAGCTGTCAACTTCAGTGACTTACAAACTGAGCTTGGGCCCTCTTGTCATAGTACTCCTGAATGTATGTTCTCTTCTCACCAAGGCTTTGCTTCAAACCTTTCGATTCCTCGCTATCAGCCTCGGCAAGGACATCGAGGGTCGGAAAGATGAGAGGGGCAGCCTCGGGGAGAGCAAAGTCACCGTATGTTTTTCCGCTGGAAGTTTTAAACTTGTTAGTAAATCCGGAGTCATACGATCCAATCGAAGAAGCGACTGTTGATGTCAGGTCAACAACTTCGTGAGACCTTCCAGAGTCAGGTCGCCAGGTCATGATGAGGCAGCATAAGCCTTTTGGATAGAAGTATTGCTCATTCATTTGCGAAATGAACTTGTTTGACCTGCGCGCTCTGTAAGCCTCTGCTACACATGGCGCGATACCCTGCCAAAGAATGTTACCTTTGCCTGCCTTGGACATCCTTCGCAACCTCAATTGTCTTGTACACGGCTGCACTGATGGCGATGCTTGGTGCAATTGGCACGAAGAAACCACCCAACTCTGCAAAGTTGATAACCTCGATCCACGGCGACGCTCGAGTAGACTGATCAAACTTATCCAGAAAATCCAGCCAAGCCGCCTGGTCAATGCCGACAGTCTCAAGCATCGGAGCATATCCGCGAACAAATCCGCGGGTTCGGTCTTTTGGCCTCCGCTGTGCAAGAATGACAGGTAGCTCCAATTGAGCATTGGTTCGGCCACCTGAAGAGCCATGAACTCTCAAAAAGCTGGCTACAAGATCTTTATCGTCATGAGTCTGTTGAGCGGAGTCGGCACCGTCTTGGGGACTTGCGAGTAGCTCGGATTGTGTTTCGTCGAGCTGCCATTGTCTTTCAGTCACGTCCTCATTCTGGCTTGGCTGAGGCTCATAGTTCGGTGGCAGCTCGTTGCTAGCCGCAATGCCGCCTGGTTGAGGCTGCTGGCTTGGCTCTGATGACGCCGCGTTTTTCTCAGCGGTTCTCTTCTCCTTGTAAGAGCTGACACTCTCCGACACGAGCCCTATACCGCCTGCTACGCCACGGACAGCAGACCCTATCAAGCCCCCACCTCGACCGCCCTGACCGCCCCGACCACCGCGCTGGAATAATCCACCTCGACCGTGTCCGCTATTTGACATGATGAATATAAAGTAAAATTTTGGAGTTGACGATTCGATTTGAGGGAATTGGAGTCGGTTTTCACTGCAGCATGAAGTGCTTATTACTGTGTAGTAGAGGCCGCCATCAGCCCTGACAGACGGACGGGTATGCGGCACCACGACGTCTTTGAATGGCAGAGAACGAGACCTGCAGCGGGGTACTGGGTTCATTTTGGGCTAAAGGACAAGATTATCAGACAAGGTTATACTCTAGCGCCTCATGCGTGTCACTGCACCAGCCTTCAACAAGGAATGGGCATAATTTTAGTGCTGACAATGCGAAAACAAACGAGAAATGGATCGGCAAAGGGTAACCACATTGCATTTGAAGGATTGGGGTACTTGATAAGAACTAGGTATAATGTCGTAGAACAGCCACGCAGAGCCTTTGGACAATCTTAAGGCAAACTCCACTGTTAGTGGCACAAGGAGAAGACAGGCGGTCTAATCTCTAGGCTTCACCTTGACCGGCAGTCGCGAGATCCAGTTCTTGACTGCAGGAGTGAACCCTTCATAATACGGCATGATATCATCATCAGATATGCCTGCTTCTGGTGCGATGCTCATCTCGTACCTTCGGAAAAGGCTAGCGACAACAAGGCGAGTCTCGATCCATGCCAACTCAATTCCCGGACAAACTCGTGTTCCTTTGCTGAAAGTCACCAGGTATCTGTCAAGGTCCGCTCCTCCACTGAGCCATCTTTCGGGTTTGAATACAGCAGCATCAGGTCCCCAAACTGCCTCGTCTGCAAGGACATCCGGAATGGACATGCTGATGATTGTGCCGGGAGGTATTTCCCAGTCGCCATATTGCTCAATGCTGTTGGGGTTGACGCGACTCAGCCGGCAAAGCGCACCAGGGGAGAGACGAAAGGTTTCTTTGACTACAGCGGTAAGATATGGTAGATTTTCCAAAGTTGTGATCTCAGGCGGCTCAGTCGGGTCCTTCCAGGCCTCTTTGAGTTCCTGGTAAAGGCGCTGCTCAACTTGTGGATTCTGGAGTAATTGGTAGGCCGCCATGGTCAACACGAAGCCAACGGTATCCCATCCTCCACTCCAGATGGCCACTGCTTGCTGAGTAAGAGGGCCCTTTTCCTTTTCTTCTTGAGGCAACGAGCTATCCAGAAAGTCATCAAACACAGTATGCTGGGCGATACCTTCAGCATTGCGGTTTGAGTCGTTGTGCTGAGCCACGACTTTTTGCACCAATTTCTGAGCAAGCTATGATCACGTCAGACCTGGTATCCTTCAGAATGCCATGATACGCACCAAGAAATAATCAAGAAATGCAGAACCTGGATCGTTGAATCCCAGAGCCTTCAGGGTCAACTGACGGAAGAGGGATAAAAAGAGGGGTATTTCTTTGGGTATGAATCGACCCAGATGTGAGAACCCGAACAGTCGGTCCATCCTCTTATCGTAGAGGTTCTTGGTGGTCTGCACATGATGGAGAAACCCATATTCTTGGCCGAAAAGATACTTAGTTATGATTTCTGCTGGAACAGCCCGAAACAAGAAGCTTGTACGAGGTTAGCGATTCGATGGTATGGATTGGGGTAAACATACGCTAGGTCAATAGGACGTCCATCCTTACTGTTTTCCTCAACCCAGGTGCATCCTTTTTGGATCTCTTCGTTGATTTGGTCCTGTATCTGGGAAAGCTTTGTTCGTGAAAACGCATTTCCAAATGCAGCACGTTTCTTGACGTAAGTCTTGTAGTCTTCAACACCAAATAGGGCGTGGTTGATCCCAAACTCTTTAGCCGTCATGGCCTCTTTGTTCAGAGGGCGAAATCCAAAGATCGTATCGAAGTACTCAGAGTCTTCGATATGAACTTCATTTGGCCCAATACGAACAATGGGTCCTGTATGTTTGTCAGAAAATGTCTGTAGAGGGAGACAATGCCATACCGTAATGGCTATGGAGATCTGGTAGCTTTGCCCACAAGCGGCCATGTTGGTATGAGTCCCAGTAGAATTCATACAACCGCGACGCCGCGCAGATCCTTGGACCCGGGAATTTGGATAGTGGGTGGAAGAAGAGTCGTTGTATGTATGTAATTATCTTGAAGGAAACAAAGAAGATGACCATATATTGGGTCAGCTTCGACTTGTCGATCGACGAACCAATATCAGATATGTGAAACATGGTTAATCAGTAGCAGTATAGGTGTCGATATACAGGCAGTCACTCTAGTCACTGTATTCCAGAAAGGAGTGGCTCGACGAGTTGTCTGCACTTTACATACAAGTACTCAAAAGAGAGCGGAGTCCGTAGTTCGATCTGTTTCCGAGTGCTAGAGTGCGAGCTCCGAAACAACTCAGACCGAGCCCCAATCCAATCACAGACTTGGAGAAGATAAGCAAGACGTTGTCATGCCTGTTGTGATGCATCTGACTCAGCTTACGCCCCTCTTTCGCGGGTAAAAATGAGCCGGGAAAGAAGGATTGAAATGATTTGCAGGCTTTTTGGGCTAAATAAGCGTCTCCCAACAGGGCTGTGACGTTGCTAGGCTGATCCTACGATAAAGTCTTGCTCTGCAAATGCCACGAAGGAAGCGGGGTTGAAAGAAGCATTATTGTTGCCGCCCGCAATGAATCTTCCGTTTCGGGTCGTCCAGTCACTAATGTCATGCTCACGAATACGTCAATAGAAGTGGCAACGATTTTAGACGGTGAAGTCTGATGTATCACTTGAATTCAAGATTATCTGGGTCAGGCATATTAAATGTCACCCAATGCCTCGAATCGGTGAAGCTTCACCTGACAAGAGCACAGATGTAACCCGCGTGAGGAGAGGGCTTCAAATAAGCACAAGTATTTCTCTTGCTTGTGGTAGAGCACCAGGTCTCGACTAATCATGACCTAAGCAGAGATACGCCGGGTCTCAAAGCGCTTTACGAAGTCCCTCATGCTTTACTACCCATCCGTCATCTGAAGGAAACCCAGGTGCATCACGTTTCGATCCATCCCATCCTTTAGCCATATAGGCCACTTTGAACAGTGTCAGTTAGTGTCAATTCGTTCCTTGAGAACCATGTAAGCTTACCGGCTAGCAAGAACCCAGCATTGCCAGGCATAAATGGAGGTGGTGTGTTTCCATCACCACCACGAATGGCAAATCCTACAGTCAGATATATCAGCCCCATCCTGCCTATTCCATACAACGCACGTTCTTACTTACCTGCGTCATCAAACTTCCAATAGTCGTATGCTGTCAAGTGATATATCGCTCGCACAGGATTTCCAATGCGAGCCGAGTTGATCGCCAGTACAGGTCGCCCCCATCCCCGGATGTTTGCGTCAGTCCAGACTTCCCAGACCTTATCCGCCGTTCGTCGCGCTACCTCCTTATCAACTGCAGGTGTGTCGGGCAGAATACCGTGTAGCATGATCAAACTTCTCGGATCACGGTTGAGTGCTGGATCATCCCACCAAGTCGAGCTGAGACCGTCGTAAACTGTATACAGTCCGTCAATTTGAGGTGGCTTAGCCAGGTTCTTTGCAACAGTCACCCAGTGCTTAGGTACAGGTAGGCCGAGCTTTTTCTTCCACTCGCAGGCGACGTCAAGACCGTATCTCCAGTATGCGACTTCGTACGCAAGATTGAGCGTGTTCTCTGGGGGCGTGTTCTCAGTTACACCAATCGCACTACACTTTAATCAGAACGGCACTCATGCTCTTTCTCAGGCTGTAGATCAACTTACGGTGGACCAAGATCATACCTGCTAGATGATTGGTTGAACCATGCAAAGGATGCCATATAATCCGCAGTCGCCTCCAAGATCGGATCCCAGCGCTTCAGCATCTGCTTTGTGGGCTTGCTCTTAAACGCAAGCATAGCCATGTACATGGGATGCGGCTGCTGCCACATCAGATATGCATTGATCCCGCCAGGTGAACTTCTTCCAGTAATAGATTCGGTCATCTTTGGCCAACGTGCTCCCTCCCATCCCATCCTCTTCGCCCTGGCGAGCGATGTAGGCAGAAGCTTCTCATAAAGCACAGGGAAAATATTGTGAAAGTATCTATCTCGGCCCCATGTGACCCAGTGAGCGCTGTGCCATACAACCATCTCCATGTGAAACTTGCCTGTCTAGGTCAGCAAATTGCTACGGAAATAAATCAAGCTTTACCTACCATACCAACCGTTGTTCATTAGGCCGCTCTCTTGCGGAGACTCACCGGTGGCAGCGCTGTTCACCCTGACATGGTATTGGGAGGTAATGATTCGACGTTGTAGCTCAGTAGCGTTGGGGTTCGTAGACTCGGTCAAATCGACAAAACCCCCTTCTCTCCAGTACTCTTGCCATCCAGCTCTGCTACGCCTATTGATGACAGATGGCAGATCGGGCACTCTCTTATCCGGGGAGAAGTGCGCCACGAAGTAAATGGTTCTTCCATGCCTTGATGAAAGGATATATCGATGAGCTGTGGGTTTGGTAATGCCCTGCGGCTCGAGACGCTTCAACTCCAGTGAATCGTTCTGGGGCCAACGAAGGTTCACGTAGTACTTGGTCCCCATGTCGTGATAAATGTGCGCTGTGTTATGTTTCAGGCTCTTTGACAGCTTTGTAGAATGATTCTTAGGAAAATCATAGACACCGACAAAGACTTCGTTCTTGTACTTTGTTGTGTGGATTGGAGGGTATGGAAAGTCGAACTCGACCTTGAGCTTTCCGGACTCAATCAATTCCGAATCCACGGTGAAAACAACTGCGTCGGACTCAAAATCTCCCTGCGTCACAACTTGGACCTTAACACCGTTGATTGTGAAATTTGATGTGATAACTCCATGCCAGAGGTCTAGCTCTTGGTGGGTATTGGCTATGTTGCTTGATGACAGCGTATCGCCGTTGAATCGCAGCCCAATACGTCCAAGATTGATACGATTGGGGTTTCCAATGAGCCATTGAGAAACATCAGGAAGATTTGGGTCAGGTAGATCATAAGAAACGTTTCTACCATGCGTCTTTATAGGCACGCCGGTATATGCGTCTACTGGCCTACAAGTGTTTAGTTTTTGGGCCGTTTCTCGTCCAAGGTGGGCCTAACTTACTCTCCAGTTGGTTCAGTGTCATTATGCCACGCCCAGCGTGACAATGTGTTGAAAGGGAGGTATGTTTGCATTCCCGTGGTGTCAACAGAGAATGCAAAGTTACCGTTCCCAACTTGCAAAGGCGTCGTCTCGTTGTTGATCAGCTCTTTGCGGATGATGTTATTCTCTATCACGATTCGTTTTCTGTCAAGTCAGTGGGATTGAAACATTGCCCAGAGATGACGTTACCTGTCTATAGCCGCCGATGTGAGAATCGGCAACAGAAGCCAGCATAATAATTCTGAAATCTCCATCCTGGCTGCGTAGTCTGATGGGAAAGGAATAAAGCGTGCGGTCTCTCACTTGATTCCGTCTCCCTGGCATTGGTTTGCTTTTGCCAACAGCAGGAGGCTTCTCACCAATATCTAGGTTCTTTATTTGAACAGCGGGGGTTTCTTACATACAGCGGGAAGTTCTGGATAAAGACCCCCCAAAGTCCGGGGTAAACGGAACCGATTCTACTCGTCGGGCTTTATTACCCCGAGCATCCCCAGCTCATTTAATGAGTGACATGGAAAGCTTCCTCGGGCGAATAGATTGATACATCTAAATAAGTAGAAGACTATGTTTCAAACCTTAGCATAACTTCCCCTTGTTCTTGTTTCATACAATCTCGTATATTCCAGCATAAATACTCTCTACATTTTCACCAAAAAAACTACCCCCAATTTTCGACTCTCATCCCATCCTCCAACATACCCCCTGTTCTTCTCCCCGATTTGTCAACTTCTGGCACAAGATCAAACGCTTGAGGTAGCTGACCAATCCAGAGAAGGCTTGACGAAGTCACAAGGAGATCGACAGAAGAAAACAGAAAGGCCAGTGTACATGAATCCAATTTCTCCCAGGCCCTGTCAGCGGCACAGCAATGACGTCTCCAACATGGGTGGCCATCCCACGGGTAACATTACGCCGGTCACGGACAAGTCATGTGAGCAATGCAGGACCCCCAACCCCCAGATTTTCTTGCAGTTTTTTGTCTCTCAGTCTAAAGCCATGGGTGATCTCGTCGGAGATGGTGCATAATGCAATAGAGAGTTGATGAGAGATTACAGGATCATATCAAACACCATAATGGCTTCCATAATCCTCTTCTCGACTTGGCGCTTGCAAATGGCACTTGAGCACTCATGGCAACGGAGGTGGCAAGCCCGAGTCATATTATAGTTAAGACCTCTCTCTGGGCGTATGCGTCAAAGAATACGGAAGAGTGGTAGACATGGGCCAGAACTTGTAAAGGGCCATCCACTAACAGAGGCAGATATTTCAGAGACATCCGTCAGCTTGACTACAAACCAGGGGTTTGCATCCTGGCGGTTTTATGTAAGGTTCCTCTCAATTAAGGCATCTGGTAGCTTTACGTCTACCCTCCTCAACGAAGTGGAGAGCCCTGATCCAGGCTATGAGAAAGATCGTTTTGGGATAGCCCGATAGATAAGTTTTGTATTTAAATGTAGGGCCGCAGGATAGACTGGGCCTTGAGCCCCTGACCTTGCCAACTTATTTTGTGCCAGACTTGATGGACAGAATCTTCATCATACTGCACTATACCTTCCCAGTGATAATAGCTGCTGCCTGCTCTGAAAGCGCATAGAGGGGAGCTTGAAGGTGTGCGCTCAATGGCACAGGGATCACTGATGCGTCAACAACCCGAAGTCCTTTAACGCCTGTAACGCAAAACTCCGTGTCAACTACTTTCCCCATAGAGCAAGTACCTGAAGGATGCCACGAGGTGCCGCCAGTCATAGCTACCCTCTGATCCAACTTAACATCACTATCATCCAGTGCAAGAGCTTCGGCAGGAAGGCCTTCGGGAATTGATTCTCCAATGACCTCATCACTAAATTTGGATTCCAGCATGAATCTCGTCAACTGGCGTAATCCTTCACGAAAGACATACTTGTCTACCTCGGTGGACAGATAGTTGAGATTCACTGCCTGCAGTCAGCGATACGAACACGGAATATATCACAAGATCGAAAAGAATTACTCACCCTTTGGATGTTCGCCAGGTTTCCCAGACTTCAATGACACAGAGCCTGTCGAGGTAGGCAGAAAGCTCACCAAGGCACTAGTAATATGCTCTGCATCCATGGGGACGCCAGGAAAAGGAAGCTTAGCAAACATGATAATGTTCTCGACAAATGCTCTATCTTTCGCGAGAAGAACATGCTCAGATTCACGCGGTTCTGTCCCTTCATCTCTTTCAATAGCTCTCGCGAGGCCCTCCCTTGGAATGCCGGTGTTGACGATCCAGTCAAAGGGTACACCTTGTGAGTATTGGGGTTGTTGAAAGAGAGGGTTGTAGGACCCAATAGTATGCCCAGCAGAAGGATCACGTAGCCGCCAGTGCTGAAAGAATATCATATGATCAGATAAGTTCTTGCCAACCTCTGGAAGATCGACGAGTGGCTCAATGCCAAACTCTTGAAGATGGGTTTTGGGGCCGATACCAGAGAGCTGAAGGATTTGAGGAGATCGGAATGCACCAGCGGAGATTATGATGTTTTGGCCATTGACAACGCTACCGTCGGCCAGCTCAACACCAGTGGCTTTGAGATGCCCATCGATTTTCTGAATCACGACACGGTTCACCAAAGTCTCGAGACGAACTTGGACTCCTTCCAATGAATACTGGCTGGCAGACCACTCGCGTTTACCATCAGATCTCGCCTCACAGATGTAAGCGCGCCCGAGATTGTTCCCGCTGTTCTGATCGCCGGCTGGCAGGGTTGAGACGCCAAGCTCTTCCCATCCAGCAGCGGCTTTCTCGGCAAGAGGGAACACGCGATCAGATGCCTTGGCGCAAGTTACACGGATGGGCCCATCTCTGCCGTGCTGTTCCGGGTTCTTGTCATCAAACCAGAGCTCTGATTTCTTGAACCATGGTAGTTGGCCCCTGTAGCTGTACCGGTCGTCGCCAACGAGGGCTGCCCACTCGTCGTAGTCTGCCGCAGCACCACGAGTCCAGCCACCTGCACAATATAAACGTTACTCAAAGACTTCACCTGTAAACTAGGAACCATTTACTCACCTGAGTTAATAGCTGAGCTGCCGCCCAGACCCTTTCCGGCGTTGAGAGTGATCCGTCGCCCCATAAGTCCTTCAACGGGCTCTGACTGATACTGCCAGTCCAATTCGCCGCCTAGGTTCAAAACCTGCATATTTTGGACATCCGAGCGGCCACGCGTTTCTTTTCCAGCTTCAATGAGGAGTATCTTGGCTGCGTCCTCGTACTGCCGAATGCGGCTGGAGAGAACGCAGCCTGCAAGGCCACCTCCAACAACGATGTAGTCGTAAGTTTGTGAAGCCATTGTGTCTTGGGCGCCTTTTCAAGATTTTATTTAGTACTGAGAATATTTAAAGGAATATGAAGAGTTCGAAAATAGTGCGCAATAAAATAAGAACTATTCACGCAAGTGGTGGAGAAGGAACAGCTGACGTGAGATTGAGATTGATCGGATTGGCATGCCATGCAACTATGAACCGCATCTGATTACGATATCTAGTAATTTTCCGATGTAAATATTATAGGGTGCATCACTAGTTCAACAAATGAAATAGTACTGTCGAGTCTCACAAGCATCAGAAGGCCAAAAGCGCGTTTGTGTTATCGACAGTATGCATACAAATTGCGGACAATTTCTTTATATTAGACTGGACTTTTGCCCATTCTTGCTCTAGTGACCATTCTTCCGCGACGTGGACTTCAGAGGGCATGACATTCTTTCCATGCAAGTACGGACAACTACAGAATCGCACATGGCAGCCGTCGCCGGTCGGATGATCTTATAGACAGAGCAATGGATGGGGAATCACTATGCATCAGAGATTAAGTTCTAATTGAAGCCTCTCTCCTCAACGAGGGATGAGAGTTTTCGGATCGGCGTAATATATATAGCATCCTTCGCTTTGATTTCCTCAGTAGATCTCGGAGCCCACTGAAACATCAAGTCTCCAAGGGCTTTACAGAACATCACGTTATGCCAGGTATCTTTTACTACAGATTTCAGTTGCCATTATAGTTCTTGCAGTACTTGCTGTATTTAAGATTCGAGTATTCAATGCTCGACATGTCTCGACATGATGGTATGGCATTGTGAGGAAACTCTTATCGCCAATGCTCTAGACTACGAGTTATAACTAAAACAGACATGGCTACGTCAGAGATAATAATGATTCCTCTTCTCTCGTTGAAGTTGGGATTCGATTGGTGCAAAAAGTATGCTCAGACTTCCGAGATGTTGTATACTTGCACCGACAGTACTCAACGCTACACAAGATATGTATCGTCGGACAAGAAGAGCTTTTTGGTTGTGCATGATACGATGAAGTCACCAAGCTCGGGCTTCTTTCAGTCGTCGGTCTTTGGAAAATGCCGTTGTAGCGCGAGGTCATATATGATAAGAGCGGTGCGGCACTCGGCCGGCAATCTTCCCTGAACTCGTGAATCATTTTTCGGAAGTCGCTCTTTGTAATGCCACGCGATACGGTCTGCTTGACTCGAGGGTTGCTGGCGAAGTGGAGTCATCCTTAACCATATCTGCATAACACTGTCGATCATTACATAAGTGCCTGGAGATTCGCACTTCGAAGTTCCGATATTCACAGTACCTTAGACAATGGAGCTGTGCCTGGCACTTGGAGTACAAAAGGATTGTTTTTCACTCTGCCTTGCCCCGGGAAATCGGATGTGTAGGACAGCATAAAGAAGAGGACCCATGACGAGACCAGGCCTTGTTGCTCATGTCGCGGAACACAAACAACTGAGTTTCGCGTATCTTCTCTTTCTACTAGACTACGATGAAGATCTTAACAGGGAACAAATCCTCCGCTTACACATCCGGATCGGACATTTTAGAATTGCCGTAGAAGCGTCTCGCATGGATATCTCGAGTGGTCAACCAATGCCGGTTTCAAGTTCAAACCCACTTAGCACCACCTCGTATGCATGGCGACGGCCCGGAGCGACGAGCCAAGCGACCGACAACCGAAAACACCCTTGTATGTATCTGTGACATCAGAAAGCAGCACTTACTATAAGTACTTCATCACTCATTCAGTCAACTTGGTTTGAACCATCTGCTCAGGTTCTTATACTAGTATATCAGCATCAAATACATCTGTTTTCTAAGCTTCAGCTGCTCGACTTAACTCGCCTCTTCAATAATTTCTCGAGCAACACCACTAAAGATGGCTAAAGGCACAAACTCTCCTCAACGCCCTCGATACTGGCTTCTTACATCTCCTCGCACTGCCTCCAACCTGTTGGTTAAGATGCTCAACCTCGGCGAGCAGAATGTACGCCCTGCCATCCACGGAGGATACTTCTTTCTTCCATCTTTGCCCAAGCACTTCTTGATGGCTGAGAAGCCAATGGACACATGGACGGAGGAAGAGAGTGCGACAGTGAACAAGGTGATACAAGAATGCTCTAAAAATTTCCAAGATTATATTTCTGCGGCCGAGAAGGAAGGTCAGATTGTTTATGTCAAGGAACACTCTATCATGTTGAACCATCCTCGTTGCGAGGACAATTATGTCAACGGCTCCACGGGGTCCCAGAAAGAGGCTACACCACTTCCCATGATGGGCATCACTCACCCAACACGATCACCGCTCAATCTCACGCTGTTTCCGGATGAGTTTCTAAAGACTTGGAATCCAACCTTCCTCATCCGCCATCCCGCTCTGATGATCCCCTCTCTGTACCGCACATGTTTTGGCAAGATGGAATGGGAGGGCTTCAAGCGCCCAAGAAAGGAACCCATGGCAGCAGAGGTCACTACGAGGTGGCATCGAACGCTGTATGACTTTTACTCCGAGCACTTTGCCAACGACAGCATCTGGCCTATCGTCATTGACGCCGACGACGTCATGACATGTCCTCAACTGGTAGGCAAGTATGCGCAGCTCACTGGCCTTGATGAGAGTAAAGTCCGCTACTCGTGGGATAAGGCAGGGGAGGCAGAGCTGAACAAGCTGAGCCACGTGGAGCAGAGGATGCTCAGCTCTATCAACGCTAGTACCACGATTGACCAGAGTAAAGTCGCTGGGAAAGTTGATATTGATCAGGAGGTAGTCAAGTGGAAGGCTGAGTTTGGTGAAGAAGGGGCGCAAAAGCTTGAGCGATGGGTGAGAGACGCTATGCCAGACTATGAGTATCTGCATTCCAGGAGACTCAGGTTGGAGCAAGAGTAGAGAGCACATGAGCGATGGTTCAAATGGGATGGAAGGTATTTCATTGGATCATCGAACTCGATGTCAGTTCTAGAGTCGTACGAGGTGGCGACTTCAACAAGGTTTCTCTAAGTTCGAGTTGGCTCAGGTTTGCGATATTTGCAAGTGGTTACAGGGAAGGATCCCAAGCATACTGAATGAAACATATCTTCAAGATTCTAACGTCTGCTATCTTTCGGTCAGTATCAGGTTGGGCACTTAGGGTAATGCAAGACTGATACTAAGATGTTCTGCATGGAGCGATAAAATCAAGCTACAATCCACGATCCGTCTTACGTGAATTCTGTGTACCAAGAATTACGGGATCGTAAAACCATAGTCACAGGTTGGAAATCAGATTATCGCTGTCTAGATACTTTTCTCTATGATCGTTATGATCAAATATAAACATCAATCTGATAGTACATACACTATCACATTGGAAATTCATCGGGAGCAACACCGACGCAGCACATCACTTCTAGATTTTCTCAAGTCGAAGGAGAAGACCAAGATCAGGCGAGGCAACCTACCTGAGACACTTCCGACAGTTTGGAGAGGCGTCCCGTCGACCACAGACAGTGAGAACTGCAAAGATTGGGAACTGGGGGATGACAGTTTATTCTAACCTGTTTCGGCATCAACTCGTGAGAGCCCGAGGACGGAAATGGAATTGAGGCGGGAATAGATCGAGTCTAGTCTGGCCCAGAGCTCTAGACGTGTCTCGGCTATTCCATATTCCCGACTGGCCCTGCCGCGCTGGACCAACATTTGGACCCGATGAGTGCTGTCTCCGTAATCATCTGGTCTCTTGCGGAGGAAGGCGCCGAGACCAGCAGTTTGCACCAGCGTCGGAGGAGGGGAGAAGAGGATCTACAAATGACATAAGGGTGCCATCGACAATCATAGCGGTGGCAAGATATGAGGTCAATGCAGTTGAAATCCGGGTGCTTTAGGAACTTGATGCAACATGATGATGATGTAGTTGAGGGTAAATGCGATCCAACTACGCAATACCAACAGAGATCTCCAGTCCATCGTCGATGATTCTACTCAAAACCCAATCGAGGCCCTGTTTGCCCCGGCTATGGAATGAGGGGTCCTGAGATCGAGGGTCCTGTATTTGAGAAACAGGTCCGGAAAGCGAAGGGACTCGTTAAGCTTGTCCCTGAAAAGGTACTGAGGAATTCCGCCCCGAGTCTATTTGCGTTGATCGGCCATGGATTCAGGAACCACCAAAGTATGCAGAGTGCCAATCACCCGAAACTCTAAATTTACGACATGCGGACCTTGCATATTCGTCGATAAGGTTCAGGGCCAGTGGCGGCGTGGCTGCCGACGGGAATGAGAGCAAGCCACGAAGTGGTGCCTGAACGTGGAAAGATTGGCGCTACGTCAGGTATCGTCAAGTCTGGACTCAAGGGCAGAGACTGATGGCTATGAATGGATGGCATGGGGATAACAGTATATAACTCCTTCTCAGTTCCCCGGGAATGCACTCATTCAGTCACTCACTCACACTCAAAAGCTCTTTGACATTTATCTAGAACAACAATCTTTGTCTTATAACCACTCCTTGAATAATTCAACTTATACACTTGCAAAGCAATCAACACTTACTACAACATGAAGGTCACTCTTCAGCTCATCACCGCTGCCCTTGCAGTCTCTGTCGCAGCCCATCCTCAAAATGGACGGGGCGGTGGAAAGCCCAGCAGCACCACCACTGCTGCCGCTGCATCTTCGACAACCGCTGCTCCCGGCCGAGGAGCTATGTCTTCTCTGCCCTTCCTGCCAACCTGGCTCTTCAGAGACTCCAATGCCAACAAGTGCATCAGCACTTACAACAACTGCTTGATCACCAACTCATCCAACCAATCGGCATGCGCTTCCAACTACGCAGCATGCATCAAGGGCGGATCTTCTTCTACCGGTTCTGCCACATCAGCTCAGACAGCTACTACAACTGTTTCAAGTGCTGGCGGTCCTCCCACCCGCACCTTTTCTCGACCCTCCGTCTCCGGTCTTGCTCAGTGGTGGAGGAACGAGCAGGCTATCCGACGATGCAACTACGCCTACTACGTCTGCCGCAGAAAGTCTGGCTCTACTCAGACATCTTGCGCTTCTGACCGAACTGCATGCATATCTTCCGCCAGCGCCACTGGAAGCGCCACGGCTGTGCCTACCAGTATTCCTACCAGCATCCCAACCAGCGCGGCGACTACTACTGCGACTGGATCAGTAGCGACATCGTCGACCGCTTCCTCTTCGACTACTGTCGTCGCTGCGGTTTCTGGTACTGCCGGTGCCGATGCTCCTCTCAACTCTGACGATCCTTCCTTTGATGATGAGAACTACGACGTTGATACTGCTTAAACTTGACAGAAACGCAGGTCACTAAAAAAACAAAAACAAAACACAATACATCAAGCGAAAATTCCCTTACGGTAAATTGGATTGAATATCTGAGTCTATTGGGAGAACTCCCATTATTTCCATCTCCTGGCATCGCAATTGGTGCGACAACATTCCCTTAGTTAATATTGATAGGTAGTTACTACTGTCCTTTGATGCAAAGAGCTAGAGTACATCTTAGACAAAGAATCATAAAGTTGTTTGCCAGTAATCTCTTTATCCGACGCTTTTATGATGTGATATGTCTATATGCTAGGTCGACTCAGGTTGGGTCGAGACTTTGCGGCTTGAGCGATCTGGGCCAGTAGATTTTATGTGAGTCTCTTGATGCCTCAGGACCGGACCGCCCACCCTTGGCGCGGCAAGGCAAAAGAGAGTGAGTGCTGTGGCAGCGGGGTCATAGCCGGTGCACCCTGATTGCAAGTCACTGGCAGCCCAGAGACAGAGGCCGCACCAACAGTCCAGGATTGAGATGTTGGGTACGCGAAAGCATTTGTTAGTGCTGACGCGTTGAGCGTGCGACACGTCAAGGGGTTCAAAGACGCGAAAGGCCAGAATTTCGCGCTATGACTCAGTGGCTCTCCGTACAGCTCTAGGATCTGTTAGAGCGCGAGTGCAACCATGGAGCTTGCACACAGAAATTGAAGGGGCTGGTGTTGGTGGAGTGCACAATTTGGCACAGCATAACCTGGTGAGTCTTTATGCACGAGCTTTTTTTATTACTGCTCCTTTCAGTCACCTCAAAGAAGTGGTCAATATCTTAAATCGCAATCTTTAATCATGTCCACAACAGCGAAACTATAATTAATTTATACCTCAATTCTCCCAGTTGTACTCGGGAATTGGAAATGCTTTCGCATCGCCAAAGGCACCGCCAAGGTACCGCTGAGCGAGCTCGACAAGCCCCGTCCATGCGACGAAGGCGAAAATATTGTTGCGCAGCCAAATGCCCCAAGCTGTCTGCGGGCCCAGAATTGTCGTGATCAGTGGAGGAATCACCTGCATCTTGTTGATCAAAGGCCTAATCTGTTGCTCGTAGCCTTCGAGACCAGCTGTGATATCTCCCTTGTGTTTGCTCAGCTCTCCTGCCAGGATATAGGCGCCTGCGAGGGCTAGGCTTGTCCCACCGCCTGTGAGACCTGCTGCGTATCCTGCATCGCCAACCAAGACAAACCGACCCTTGCTTAATCTTGGTGATTTGACCTGTACCATTTCACTCGCGTAAAAGTCCTCGGAATTCATCATTTCCTTGAGAGCGACACTGCTTTTCCATCCTACGTCACTGTAATGCTGCGCAATGTACTTCTTGAGCGCGTCGTTCCCTTTTGCTGAAGCTTCCCGAAACGCGTCCGCGCTCTCTGGCTTATCTTTCGGGTTCATGCACATCAACATGACGCGACTGAAGCCTGCTGGGTCCGAGCCAATACTGATGTTGCGCCCTCGTACCGCGTTAAATCCCTGTCCAATTTTGCTCCCGTTGAGGACATCCTGAGGTATCGAGAAGTAGGCCGACCAGCAGTTGGTTGAGACGATATGATCACCAACATTACATCCCAGTCCCAATGCACGCGTTCTGGACGTCGCGCCATCGCAAGCGACCACCAAGTCGTACTCCGAAGCTTCCGTACCATTTGCAAAGGTGACTGTGATAGGGCCGGCAATCTTTTCATTTTGCTGCATCGACGCTATCTGCTCATCAAAGATGTAGTTGATGTTCTTGTTGTCTTTTGTCATATCGAACAGGATCTTGGATAAATCCCCACGTAAGATCTCGTACTCCGAGACAAGCGACTGTTGGTCCGGATTCCCAGTTGGTCTGATAACTCCGTAAGGCGTGCCATCCTCGCGAACGAAGCTGATCCCTTCTTCTTGCGTCGACTTGGCTCTTACGGCAGCTTCCAGCCCACCCATCTTTCGCATTACAGACACACCTGCGGTACGAATGTCGACAGCTTGTCCGCCGGTGCGCAGAGCGGGAAAGCGTTCAATTACTGTGACCTTTGCGCCGGCTTTGGCGAGCCAGTATGCAGTCGCAGGTCCTGCGATTGAGGCTCCCGACACGAGGATTTTGAGGCCCGACATTTGGTTGGAGCGGCTGAAGATACGGAATCGTCGGATGGTTTACTTGACTCTGCAATAAGGAATACATCCACCCTCGTTTTCTTGGCACATGTTTCCAGCTTTAATACCATCTCTCATTGTTAAGATGCATCGCATTCCGGACAATGGAAATGTAGTTGGCGGACAACGGACTATATTAATAGTCCACTTTAACACTTGTAAGCGCTATAACTTAGGCGTCGCGACGATGCCGTTGGTTGGAACTGAATCACTGCGTCATAGAACTGGCTATACGGCACTGAACCTCACAATAAAGTCATCTCGAGGGCAAAATTCACAATACCTGCCTCGCAATAAAATCGCAAAGCGTAAACGATACCGTGAACGTGTAATTCGCGGAAAGAGTGTAAAATTTGTTAATTGTGTCTTGAATAGTAGACTGGACGCAATTTGTGTGTTTGAACCTTTACTACCGCGTCAGTTGATCTGAACGAAGCACCTTGTAGGAAGGGCAATTTTAAAACAATAAACCGCTCAAGCGACATAGAATACATAAGCTCTAGACAGAAAGTTACCTTGTTTTTTTTTCCTTACGCCTTGTAAAATAGGAACTCAAATATGTATTCTTGAGTAAGACTAGGAGTTGTTCGCATCAAGTTGTCATCTCGACGTCTGCTACCCTACAGCCGCATGAGGCCTGGCCAGTCTGTAAAATCCCCGCTCAGTGATCTCGGAAGTAGACGGCCAGGCTTGTTCCAGTATTGCTCATGTAAAACCCGACAAATGGTACAATACATACATATCATAAACATATAAAGAAAATAGACAAAACATCTTAGAGTTTATAAGACTATTATTCTAATATTTAATTATTACTAAATTGCAAGCTATCGCATCTTCACAATGACTTCATCTTCGGTTCACTCGGAGACCAAAGCACCGACTCCGTCCATATCGATAAGCTCCAACGACTGCCAAGTCCACGGACAGTCTGAGACCCCTCATCTCGACAGGCTTCTCCAAAACCGCCCCAAAGCCGAACTTCAAGGTCTTGCCGACGCTGTTGACAGCCTAACCCACGGTGATCAATGTGCCAAATGCGCGGTCCAAGCCGCAGTCACAATCGTGACCGGCTTTCTTCAAGAATTGTACACGGCTAAAAAGACCGGGAAAATCTCCAAGGAGGACAAGAAAGCGCTCAAATCGGAAGTCAAGGGATTGGTGAAGGGCATAAAGGGGGACGTAAAGGCTCGGAAGAGAGAGATCAAGGGCCAGTGAAAGATGTCTCTGGCTTCATCGCTGCAGCTCTGATGTAATAACAAGGTTTATGCTAGTTGGGAGATATTTTATGACATATCCCTCGGAGAACAGTCAGGCTGATCAGGAGAGAAGCCCGAGACGCGCCCCATTCCTAATGATGATCGTGCTGTAGAAATTTACCTCAACCCACCCCGCACAGAGCATGCCCCTCTGTTCTCCAATACCTTCTTCCCCCACGGGGTCCGTGGAGACTTCAGAGGACCAAGTCCATCCAAGGAAAATTATCACCACATCATCTCGGACCAGAGCAACATCATAAAAGCCGAG
>JABEEO010000543.1:0-127759 GCA_013364945.1 Fusarium tupiense | reverse complement strand
TGCAGAATATGACAATTGTCATGGGATTATGGGCTTTGGCTATGGCATTTCTCCATGTTCCAATGATGATATGGGGCAAAAGGATCCGTGAGAAGACTGAGGCCAGTTACAAGAGAATGGCGACAGGGACAAGGGTGTAGTCTTTGCTTGTAAACTAGCTCGTTGAAACATGGGGTTCTTGGCTATACTGAGATTATCGTATGAAGAAAGGTCTGTATTTAGATGGACTTATTAATCGAGAAAAACTATTGCTCATCTTCGCAAGCTTGCAAGATCCAGAATGTCGCATTGGTGATTGAACCACTAGGGCCACTGAAAATGGCGCTTGCGACGGCTGAGAACAAACCTACAGAAGGCGTTAACAGGGCGTTCAGCAGGTCTAGCGCGCTAATCGTTGTGGGCATCTTATAGCCAACGCCTTAATCTGCGATAAAGATGAATGCCCTGCTGTCCCCACTCGAGTCATCCATCCTGCCTTTATCACATTGCCTAAAGCTCATGGCTTCAGCGTCAATCGACCGAAATAGCCGTTCGCGATAGGCTGTGCTGAGAGACAATCGCTCTCTCCGCATGGTTGGGCGCCCGACCAGAGAGAGACGGCACAAGCATCCGACTGAAGGTGGCTTGTAAGGGCTTAATGACGTATATTTGGCTAGAAATGGAAGTGATGCGACTTCGTGTCTCCGCGTCTGACAACAACACCTGACAACGCCTTACCAGTTCTGTTATCTATATATTAAGGACCACGAAATGAATTTAAACAGATGGATCATACTGAAACAACACGAATAATGCTACCACCAACATGCCGCAAACTCCAGTCAAGAAGGGCCCTGAACTCACTATCCACTTGGATCGTCCTGATTCAACATATATTCCTGGAGAAGTGATTACGGGCCACATTTCTCGAAAAACTCACTTCGTCGCTTCGTTGGCAACTGTCAGTGTCTCGCTGTATGCTCGAAGTAAATCACGAATGGTGGCGCGGCGCGGCCATTTGACATCGACATATCGCGGACGCTTTGATCTCGTGCAATCAACAGAGTACTCAAAAACGATTTTCAAAGGCCCTATACATATTGCTGAACACGATGTAGAGCAGCGCTGGGCATTCTCAATCAGCCTGCCTGATCGCGTGGATGTATCTGCACTACAGCCCTTGGTAGGGTCGGATCAGACTTATCTCACAGCAGATGAATCGGAACAACGTCTTCCACCAACCTTCTTGATCGAGCGGTACGACTATATGTCTGGAATGTCAGCGTTCGTTGAGTATTACCTGCAGGCGGAGCTGAAGACAGCTTCAAGAGGCTCTGGCACCGCTGAAGCAATACTACCTTTCAGGATGCTGTACATCAGCCCAGAGCCTTTGCCAGATCACATAGACCTTCATACGGCACGCCAAACCTTGGCTCTCCAAGGCGATAATCCTTTGGTGGCTAGCGTTGAGGTTCAGACACCGACAACACTGCAGATTGAAGCTCCAGATCCCATGTCATTCCTGGTCCTCGCAGTTCCGCCTGGAGGTATGGATCTTGAGAAACAAAAGCCTGGTCTTCCTTCAATTCAGATAACTCGAATCTTCATGAACGTTGTTGCAAAGACGGAGATCAAGTGTCCAAAGGGGAAGAATGTTCATGAGACAGACTGCGAGGCCCGGGTGACACTGCATGCCGAAGATGCCTTTATTCAGTGTAACGAAGATTTATATGTCCCATGGCAAAGACCATCTACGGATACTCAGCCGTTACAAGGAAGTGGCTCAGGATCTGAGATGAGACCCTCAGAGAGTCTTGATATTGGGGCGCAACTCAACCTTCGTCTGCAGCGAAGCAAAGACCTATACCCATCCTTCCAAACATTCAACATTCGACACACGCACCGCATCCAATGGGAGATGACAGTAGAGGCTGCTGGCAAAAGTCTTGAGCTTTCTGGCGAAGAACCAATCAAGGTTCTTAGCAGGCCTGAGGCGGAGCGGAATACGGAATGGATCCAGCCACCGCCAGAAGATCATCCGCCAAGCTTTTCTGATGACGAGGACGTGGCCGGGTCAGGGTCTAGACGTAGCAGCCGCCAAACAGATCCAGCAGCCGGCGTGGGTGGCCTGTCACGGCTTTGGGTATTCTGATACGAATTTCCCGAATCGGCTTCGGTGTACGGATATTAGGTCGAGAGACGGACTTGGACTACGCTTAATTCTTTCATTTCCTCCGAAGCAAATCACCAGATGAACCAATAAATATTTCATCATTCCGACATGTTTCTATAATGACGCAAATTTCTTCTCTAACCTTTTTATTAAGTTATTGTTAGCATAGTCACGTTCTCGTTGTAATTTAGTTTGGTCCCTGCCGACTTCGGAGAACCCTTGTCTAGAACCTCGAAATCACCGCCATTGGGAACCGGTTTATTCATTTATCTCCGTGATTTACCCACGGAGTCTGCGTGGGAAATTGAATCCCGCGGATGAACCCGGTTCCGCTTATTCTGTCTCGTGTCCGAGAATTCTTCTTTTAAAAGATCTTATCTGATCATCTCGCATTTGACATTTAGTGGATCTGCAACGTCTCCAACTCCATCACGCAGCCTAAGCAAACGCCTTCACAATGAGTCTACAGCAGATAAGTTTTTATTTCGACTTTGTCAGAGTCATTGTGTCGCATCTTGCCATGATGGCAGTACACAAAGGGCAGTCAACCGTCCATAAAGCTACGTATCGGCTGTTACCCGACTCACGTGTCGTGGTCGTCGTTGGGGGTTCTTTTGCTGGGGGTCTTGTTGCCCAGCGTCTAGCTCACACGCTTCCCTCCGGTTATCGGGTTGTTCTCATCGAAAAGCACTCTCATTTCAACTACGCGTTCAGCTTCCCGCGAAACTCCGTCTTGTCAGGACGAGAGGATAATGCTTTCATCACGTACGACAACGTCGCTGCAGGTGCCCCGGATGGCATCTTCCAACGAGTCTGCGACGAAGCATCTGATATCACCGAGACCCATATTCACACCGTCGGTGGTGTCTCCCTTCCTTACGACTATCTCGTGATTGCTACTGGCGCGGCCCAGCCTCCTCCAGCTCGATTGAATGCCCGGATCAAGGAAGATGCAATTGAAGAACTCCGAGGCTTCCAGCAACGCGTCGCCAAGGCCGATAGAATCGCCGTCATTGGAGCTGGAGCGGTTGGTGTTGAGCTAGCTACCGAGATTAAAGAAGAGTATCCCAACAAAAAGGTTACCCTCATTCATTCTAGACAACAACTCCTGCCCAGATTTGGTCGGAAGCTCCATGATCATGTCATATCTGCACTCAAGGATCAAGATGTCGAGGTCAGGTTAGGCGAGCGACCTAGCTTTCCAAGTGATGCTGGTCAATCTGTCCAGGAGACCAGTCTTGCCTTTTCCAACGGGGAGAACCAGACTTTCGACCTCGTGGTACGTAACGGACAAACCATAGAAGCTCTCAATCTAACGTGATTGCAGATTCCCTGCACTGGTCTTCACCCACGATCCGACATCCTCGCCACATATTCACCCAAGAGCATCGCATCGAACGGAGAGATCCTAGTCAAATCAACACTTCAAGTCGAGAACTTGCCTTCGCCCCGACAAAACATCTTTGCAGTAGGCGATGTCGCTCAGTCTGGAGGCGCAAAGCAAGCTCGAGCTTGTATGATGCAAGGCGAGGTTGCAGTTCAAAATATCCTTAGCTTGATCAAGAGTAAGAGTGCCACCAAAGAATACAAGCCGCAGTTCTTTGAAGGGATGCTGAACCTGACACTGGGAACGGTAAGTACACCGAGCCTTTCAATGATGGGTACCGATATTAACGGGCATTTAGCATACCGCTGTGGTGCATATCCAGAAAGGAGACTTTGAGCTGCTTAAGGCAACCAAGGGACCTGATGCGGATTTGGATGTTGGAAAGATGAGATGGCAACTCAATGCAAAGTCGGGATGAACTAGGACGTTTCTTTTCTTGGTAGTATCACGGATACGCCGTGACTCGGTCTGTATTGATGAGATTATTATCGCCTCTTCTTCCATAATATGTTATAATTTCTCCAAATTGTCCCCCAAGATTATTTGATATCCGAGTGAATCTATTTCCAAGATTTTACCGAAGCCGATATGTAGACTAAACCTTGTAAACAGTCTCTCCAATAACATAGGTGGCCGTCGCGGTGGTGAAGTTCTTCACATCATCCTTAATCTGCTTCGCCTCCTCTGAAACGGTGGCCTTCTGGAACGAAGCCATGCTATCCCATGTGGTGATAGAGTAAATTTGGTGAGGGCTGTCTCCACCGAGCTTGATGACCTGTCCACTGACAAGACCCAGAGGGCCCCAGAGCCTACGATCCATTAGGAATTTCGCTTTCCGGCGAGGATTGGTACTGAGACTCACTTGTGGGCCAGAGGCATATGCGTGTTGACATAGTAGTCGACATCGAAGTCATGACCGGCAGGGTACTGAATAACGACGGTAGCCATGGTTTAGGAGTAGGTACTGAAAGAGTGTATTCGACTGATTGATGATATAGGTGAGTGAGAAATGATAGATCTGGGTTACCGATCGTTCGGGACAGTTTTGATTTATACGAATAATGGAAGGCCCGGCTATACGGTACCCAATATGGATGAACTAATGGGAGAAAGATAAACCCCAGGCCTCCACCTTGACCTCCAAAAATACAAGAGCAAACTTCAAAATCAAGCCTGTGGAACTTTACTGGGTATTTTTGGCACTTTGATTTCTGGTCCCAAAGTTTTCTTGGCCCTTGAGAGATGAATTGGAAGATGCCGAGGCATCGGCGGATATCTCCACTTACGGAGCAACTCAAGAACCCCGAGTATGGAACTAAACTCCACCGCGGTGCAACAATTAACCCACATATCGCACTAAAAGTCGGCATTACTGAATAACGTTCCCGATTCAGGTGGTTCCGGGTTGATTAATCAAGGTCCGGAGTGGTCCGTGAGGTTAGTATCGTTGGCTATCCCACCATTGCCGAGGTGTTTAGAAAATTGATCAACTAAGCATCACTGACAACATTGGTAATGGAGTTTGTTACTAATAATAAAGAGTGAGTAACGATGCAGTCGGCACTTATAACAATCACCAAGACACTCTCCAATCAGGTCCAATGTTGGCCAGCCAGTCACCCTACAATGAAGGATACCACTATCCTAACCGACAAAGTCCTCATGAGCATCCTCACCAAGAGCCAGGCTGCTCTCGAGGTCGTTCATCCAATCAAGACAAGATCTCGTTGATCCCCCAGGTAGAGCTACCTTCGGGGTTAGGCATTCTGCCTCGCGTACAAGCATGATGATTCTGCCATTGGCCATAGAGCGACTCTGCTCCAACCTCCTGGAAAGCGCAGCTTTGGTTTGCCCCTCCATGGCATCCAACTTCGCCCGAGCAGCAGTGATCTCCTGCAACTTCGTCTCGTATTTGGCCTGCAGCTTCTGCGTTTGCTCCGCAAGATGATGAGTGGTTTGGATAACGCTGTTTCGCAGTTGGTCAAGGTCATTGACTGAATGTTCCTCCTCGAGAATGTTGGCTAGTTCCGAGGCAGATGAGAGAAGAGCCTCCAACACAGTCGTATCAATTCGCCTCCGATTAACAGCGCAACGCCGAATCTCGCTGACGGAATTGAGCAATTGATCACGTAGTTCCATATCAGGAACCTTTCCCTCCACATACTGTTGAAATGCAAAGTCATTCATCCAAAGATGCAACTGGACCATTTCTGGACAATCCCAACCGCGAGCTTCGAGAGCATGCGGGAGGGCCCGCTGTGCGAAAGAGAAACACATGGTCTCGAGACGCTCCTGTAGATGCACCATGAGCTTATGCTGGGCGCTAAACGGAAGATATATGAGCTCCTGTGCCTCAAGGGCAAGTGCTGATATATCAGTCTCCGTGCCTGTACGGTGTCAGAGTCATGTCAAGAACAAAAGGCGCAAGCTTACCGCCATTAATGTGCTCTGGAAGGGGAGGCTCAGCTGATGGGCCCTGACCGCTTTCGGCCTCTGGAATTGGATTCTCTTCAGGTAGTGCGGTTTCCAGGATATCTACCTCCTCAGGAACAGTGATTAACGGTTCTTGATCATCTGCCACTGTGACTGGCGCAACTGCTAAGGATTCTTCCGCAAAGATAGTTTCTTGGCCATTTGCAGAAGGAGAATGAATTGACAGTAAACTCTGCTTCTTCATCTTCTTCTCCTTCTTTTCCTTTTTTTTCTTCTTCCTCAAAGACTTCTCTTCAGCAGCGTGCCCGTTCACGACCTCATCCGTTGGCGACAAGGTCTTGATAAGGGCACCAGACTGCCCGCTGTCTTCCACTGGCTCTGGCCAGTATAGATCTGTCGCAAGTTCGGCCATGATAGGAATAGCTGAGGTGAGGTGAGAGTGTTACAATCGGAGGCAGATTGCAACGAAGAGCGATACTGAAAACACTATAGGTAGCGGGATTCACAAAAATTAAATAACAAAGCGAGTTGAGCCTTGGCAAACTGGGTTATAGTGGCAAATTAATTGCTGTTGGTTCCGATGCTGGCCTCAAATCCCCAACCAATGGGGGCTGCATTCTCTCCTCAATTTCTCCCAGCTGGCCTTAGCTAACGCCTGCAGGAGGCCGAACACATGCAACCTGGACGTATCAGAGACGCCCAGGTGTCTAGACAGCAAGCACGGGGAAGAAGTTTCCGAGATCATACCATGCCCAATAATGCCCAAGACTCGTCACTACCTAAGTAGTTCTTTGTAGCTAGTGCAATTCGTGCTGGTTTGAATAGTCTAACTCAAAGTGATTTAACCTGGATATGATGTAACATGGCTGTAAAAACAATATTGAGAAAAACAGAATTATGGCTTGCATCCTCCTTACGAATAATACAATAGCAGCCTGGAATGCGATGTGTAAGATTTACAACCTTTCCAACTCTAGCAGCGTATATGTGAACCCAACTTTATCCATGTAGTGAGAACGTAGAAATTCATCTTTGAATGCAGTTGTCAGGTCCGTCATAAATTCCTCCTTCAAACGAACATCCTCATCTTCAAGCCTTGGCCGCGATGATCTTGAGCTTTCAGGCCATCGACGAAGAATTGAGATAACGCTGCAAGTGCGAAGCCAGCCACAGCATTTGTGTATCTCTACCGAGCAAGCATTCTGACTTCTTCAGAACTTGCCTCAATCACCTCAGGCGACCACGAGGTGTGCATTAGTGGTAGAGCATGGTGGTTCTTGAGAGCCCATTTTGAATCGACAGCAGTGATAGATGCCAAGATCTCGTCCCTTGTGCGGAAGTACATCGGAAGCCGCCGAGCAATCGTTGGGTCGACTTGATACTTGTCGTAGAGGTTGCGAAGACAGGTTTCGAAACACCGAAAGGTCGGCAAAACGCTAATCTCGCCGTCGCTAGGAACGCATATTATCATCCTTCCATGTTGCCGAATCTCTCTATGCCGCATGGACATGAAGGTGACAAAATCATCATGAGCCGCAGCGGATAAGGACGACGGGGTTGAAGATGCGTCGGGCATATTGCGTAGCCAATGCAAAGCCGTAAAGTTGAATCCAGTATCAACAAAACCATTGGGCAGAACCTGCTCAAAATACGATCTCGGAGACATTAGGGCATTTATGGAGATACCTCCGTTCTGTGAAAGGGTATCCCAGTTTTGATGGATGGTCGACGTCAAGCTCGAGAAGTCATTCGACGATGTATCATTGAAGACCAATGTTGCTGATGCAACAAAAGGTAACTTATTTAGGTACTGCGAAAGAAGCCGAACACTAACACCACAAGTTTAGTAAGTGTGATAAGTCGCCGTGAAGAGAGTTCATACGAGTTCTTGCCTTCAGACGAACCATAATCAGCCAAGGTAATCGTCGAGTTTGTGAGACTGCATGTCAGCTGGATGAAGCCTGTTTCAATGTTATCATCATTAAATGTACCATACCCTGACTATCTGAAGGCTGAAGCAGCTCTAAAGATTTATCTATCGCTTGTCCTTGAAGACTAGAGTGCTCATTATAGTAACCTCCGCCCTGCATGGATACATTATCAGCCTTCGCCATGGTAGCTTTATGGATTTACTAGAACCTTGGCGGATGGTTAAAAAAGGCTCAACGTGGCACGACAAAATGAAAGTAATATAATTATTTTGGACGGCGAGGAAGATTGTTTATACGTGTTGAGCAGAGCCCCTACGTCAGTCCCGATATACCCGATCGGCGATCCCCGATTCAGCTTCTGCAAGCCACATCGTGACACAGAGGGTACACGCCATCGTCAGCACTAAACGCGATTGAAGCTATTTGGGGCCAGGTCTGTATAAAATCAAGCTTTCTGCTGTTCCACTGCTTGCACTGCCTAGGTATCATGAAGTACGTTTGTCTGTGATGTTACCCAGATAAGATCGCGCGGTTTGTTGGTCATGAAGATCTCCGAGGTTGTAGCACTTTGTTGGCCTGTGGGGTGTCTCGTTATTCCACAGAACTGTGAAGAGTACAATCGAAGCTGGTGCAATGATACATGCTGTGCTCTATACTGTTGAATAATATGTAGGCTTTACGAGCAACTACTTGCTGGTTTTTCGGGAAAGTTTAGATCAAGACAATATCCAAGAGAATGGTCTGCAACGCTCTAAATATCGTTCGTCCTTTCGCCGGGTACGGCTTTTCCTCTAGTCTCATATTTATTGGTAACGACTTGCCATATGATGATATTTTGCAAGCATAACCATTTCGCGTTCCGGGTGCCGTTCGAGTGCTATGATGGTTGCACGGGAATGATGTTACACGGAAGTTCAAGAACCATCAGCATGAGGAGCTCACCAGATGTTAACGGACCGGACCAACAGGATCCTGATATTGTACGCATAATCTTAACAACAAAGAACGGCCAAAGGGGTCTTATGAGATACTGAAGCATATTCAAATTTATTCCAGCTTTTGGTGGAAACAATCGTTAAAGTCATCGAACGCTATATAAAAGTAGTCTATTTATGTGACAAAAGAAACTAAGTGATCGACTGTTGTCCCCGCTCCCGGTATATATGAGTGACAGTATTATACAAAAAGAAAGAGAAAAGGAAATAATCTCATGATTGTGGTGTTTGCGATTGTGGTGTTTGCTTTTCCTTGTGCCGATCCCCCAAGTGTATTTGAGTAAATAGCTGGCTGGGGTTCATGTTCGCGAATTGCAGTAGTGCGATTGATCTTCGAACGGGGATGCCTTTGCTGGGTATGCAGATATAAAGTTTCGACGTAAGCGATTCATCAGGGCAGAACTTCTTAAAATATGCTGCCTTGCCTGTCACAGGCACAGACTGGATCATCTGGTTGTAGCCATCCTTCCAGAGCCGTGACACAAGCTTGGATGACCCAGTGACCTCTTGAACCTCGTCGAGTGGCTCAATTCCAAGGCTCATGTAGCCCACGTCGGAAGCTTTGAGCATCTCCATGGCAGTGTACACGAGGAGATCTGAAATTCCTCGTGGTGCATCTTGGGATGCGATGCAGGGATCGAGGTGATATCCTCTCTCTGCGCCGAGTTCTCGTAGTGTGGCAAGTCCATTGATCTTGCCATCGCGGTCGGAAGTGTATAGAAAGATTGTAGATTCGGGGAGAGAGAAGAGGTTGTAGACAGTGACGAAAGCTTGTGAGCCATCTCCGTGCTTCCGGTTTCGGTCCTCCCTCCAATCGTCGTAAAGATCCTGCAGCTGTCGCTCTAGCTCAGGATCTGCCTCGTTCACAGCAGGGCTATAGAAGTTCATCGTAACACCCCCGCGCTTTGGGTCGAGAAGCTGCTTGTTCTGGGAGATGATGCGCTTGCCTGCTTGCTTGCGGAGGACCTTGTTGGTAAGAGGGTTGAGAACGGCTTCGTGGCCAAAATGCATCGTCGCCCAGCCTTGTTGGTGGGCATACTTGGCAAACTCTTCACTGATCCCGACGAATGCAAGTGATAGACCACGAGCCCAACGGTAACGTCGAAGCTCACTGAATAGTGCTTGGCGATGGAACTCTGAGCAAAGTGGATCACCAGCGACGACAACGGTCCTGGCATGAAGCTTGTAGATCAAAGAACCGTAGCCTTTCTTGCTAACAAAGACTTTGTATGCTGGGTCAAGGATACCCATGTGAGATGTTTGTGCGTATGATTGGTAGTCGTGTTTGAATGCTGCCTTTGTGGCCGTGTTGTTAGGGCTGTTCCTTTGGTGACCCTTCTGTAATTGGTGGGGGCATTTGATGTGCGACAGGGTTTTGGCAGCGTCATAGGTCCTTGAGATGATACCCTCGTCTGGAAGGACTGTCGATGGAGTTGTAGATGCAGATACGATAGAGATGTCTGTTTGGGAGTGTTGGTATGTTGACGATGATGTGGACTCTACGTCGGAGTACAGCATGTCGTGTCTCTCCATGGTTGAGATGTTGATATGGAAATAAACAGGGATCAAAAATGCTTATTTGCAGCAGAGCTGTCGGGTACGAGTTTATGCCTTAATTCTGGATAAACAACAAGCTAAGTGTCAGGGCTATCGTACTTATAAGTCGACCAAGGACGGACGGCACCTCGCACTCGGGGCTGCGTCACAGAGTAGCAAGCAATTCATGGCTGGGCATTCTCCATCCCGTAACCTCTAAGAAAATTAGACTCAGCCCTGCTGTCTCGTAAAACTCGTAAGAGTGAGGCTCAGCCATTCTGCAATCTCATGTTACGGTTCTAGAGGCTTCATTAGCTCGAGGGTTCAGACACTGTTGAAAATGTACGACCTGGCCAATTAGAATTCTGGGATGATGTGGTCTTACTTGCCGATTATCCGACGGGTCCAACCTAGACTAGACATTATCGCGCGCGGACCCCGTAACTGATCTGCTGAGCTTGCAGGGCACTACGGGGCACCCCACGCTAACAAGCCGCACTACCCTTGGGGAGTAAGAAAGCTTCTGACAGTGAACTTGGCTGCCAAAAAGACCGAACCCAGTGATCCACTAAAGTGGTACAGAAGATGACCTGGTTCTTTTGTCCCTCTTGGCACAAATTAGAGATTTTCTTACCTCCCCCAGGCTACGTAGCATCCTCGCGCAATGGGACTGAATTCGGGAAAAAGGCACTTTCGGTGCCCTTGAATTGCGTTGCCTACACGGCATGTGAACCCATTTAATTAATTCTTATGCCTGGAGAGCGGGTAAGCACTGCCCTTTACTCCGAGATTCATCAGGCTAGTCCAATCATCTTAATCACGGCTGATGCCTTGAAGAAGCTCGCCAAACGCTTTTGTTTGCCAGCTAAAATAAGACTCAGCCTCAGCGCCAGCACCACTTACTTCAAAAGGGCCATCAGGGCTGGGTCTGGACCTTTTCCACGTCATAAGAAGCTAGCAATGGAACAACAGAATGTCACCTTTCAGTCTAAGAAATGTCCCTAAATGGCCCAATGCCCACTTTCTCACGTTCATGCCAAGGCTGTAGCTCATTTTTGGCCAGCCCGCACTGAGCTCCAGTGATTACCACGTGCAGCTCCCCATTCTGCAGCGCAAACCTCAATGCATCGCCTGGCACAGACAACGAAAGTACGCATTTCACCATTCAATTCACAACCTCCTATGCGATAAATGTGCCAGTCTTGGCTACAATAGCATTTTATTTATCTTTGAGCTTACTCAATTATTGCGCCGTCGAATGAGAACAACAAGAGGATCAACTGTTGTGATCAACGAGATTGGTGCCGGCACACTGGTGAGAGAGCTGGGCTCCACGCATGGCAAATACCGCCCAGTCCTAATGCTCAAGTCCAGCATCTAAAGTACGGCCTTCAAAAATCCTATCGCGTCATCCATGCCCTGAGGTGAATGGAACCAGTGTCCTCCGCTCCCATACTCCCTCCATGTCACATTCGCTCCAAAGCCTTTCAATATCTCACACTGCCTCCTGCCCCAATCCACCAACACCAGCGGATCATCGACGCAATGTTCCAAGAGGATAGGCGTATTCTTGAGAACGTCGCTGTGTGCTGGGACGGAATCGAGCTGAAGCGTCTTGCGCATCTCATCAAGTGTCCGGCCAGCAAACGGACATCGCCCGCTGAATCCAATGAACGCACCCAATCCTTTGTTAGGGGTCGGGATGTCGAGGTTGAACAATGTGTGCACGCTTGTCGCAGAGCCCATGCTGATGCCCATCAAAATGACTTTGTCCCACCTCCAGTTCAAGTCGTTTGCTTCCTTGGCTAGAATGTCGCGGATCTTGGGCACGACTTCTTTGAGCCCTTCTGCCTGGAGATCTTCGTTTTCCGACAAGTTCCGCACGTTCCAGACATCGAACCACTGGTTCCACACGTCGGGTGAACTAGCGCATTTTCTTTGGGGTGCTTGAGGAAATACCCATCGAAAAGAAGGAAAAGCGTCGGCGAGAGTGCGGTCTTGGGAGTCGCGTGAGTATTGGAGCGAGCTGGAGAAGTTGGCAGCGTTATCTCCACGACCGTGCAGGAACACGACGGTGTGAGTGTGCGTTTGGCCTTGGGCTGGCGGCACTGTGATGCTGGTGAGAGGAAGAGATCCCATTGCGTCGGTGATGCGACAGGACGTGATAGTAAAGTCGATGATGAAGAGAAGGTTGCGAGGGGAATTTGTTTATAGGCGATGCTGCCTGGAGCACGATGCCCCACTTTAGCACCCTGAATCACACGCACAACCCTCCAATGATGGCATCTTTCTTACCGCGCGACATCCACCCTAGACAACGTCTTCTCTCAACCATTTTTAGCGACAACTTCAGATACACCATTAGCAGCGTCGAAAACATCTTCAAAATAATTACATTATTATAGATAACTCCAATTTATTGCCTATGAGTCAACGGAAGAAGCATCATGAACCCTTCGTCGCCAGATGTGCGCAAAGCGCTCGATCCAGTGGACGGTCTTCAGCTTGAACATCCTGCTCCAGCATTGCTACGCGCCTACATCCTAGAGGCTGTTCGACCTCAGACGGCTGCAAATTACGTACAAAGGCGATTGAGAAGCGATGGACATGCTGGTTCTCTCGTTGCTGATTGGGTTTACGTTATTGATTCAGGTTAGTATCTGCTCCCCGTTTAAGAAAAGGCCTCTCACTTACTCAACCGCACGTAGTCATCTCGGGCATGCAGCCGCGAGCTCCCTCGCATGATGAGATCAATGCCATTACCAAGCGAGACGGAGGCATATGCTGCGTAACGGGCAAGAAGGGTAGTCTCTGGGACCCTTTAATAGTCGCCCCGATTTTACCTGTGCCATCTGCGTGGCTCAAAGGAGAGGTTAGTCCTTTTGTTCTTATCGTTTGTATATATTCTCACGTGTAATTTCAAACTAGACACGTGTTATAGAGCTTCTTGAAGCATTCTTTGGCCCCCAATACTTCGATTGGTGGCGCTTTTTTATCGATAGAGCCGATATATATTCACCTTATGAGACTCACTGGCTCGTCCGTAGGAGCGTGCACAACGCCTTCCAGCGCGGAGTCGTCAAATTGATGCGATTGCCTTCATCAATGGTAGAGGTAAGAGGCATTGGCCACACGAAGGAGCATCGGGTCTAATAAAAGTGTGTAGTTCAGAGTTGAGCACGTTCTTATGGACGATGAGCAACCTGTCGACGTGAAAGGCACTATTGCTTTACTGGGTGATCATTCACGGCAGGGAATTGAAAAGGCCGATGCGTGGCTGATTGGTTCGCATGCCCGCTTCTCTAGAAGCATCCAGCTAGTGAATCTTGCAAGGACTATCGCTCCTGGCCTGTTCTCTGAGCCGAAAACCACCACGGATGTCCCTCAACAGCAGTTCCTAGTCCGAATGCGTTCAAGTAGCCTTGGCTTAGGATACACCTTCGTGCGCCCAATTATGCTTTTGTGGCGGTTCTTTCCATCCCAAGTTCGTATCGCGGCATACGATCTATTGAGAAAACTAGGAAGCTGCTTCTACGGAAAAAATGGAAATGCACAGGTTCAGAGGTTGCCTTTTGGACTATACCTCAAGTATAATTCCGACTCGGATACCCTGAGGAACGAGTATAATGCCCTCAAGGTCTTGGAACAAAAGACAAACATTCCTGCACCACGAGCCTTCGATTTAGTGTCTCAGAGCAATAACGAGGATGATTTGAGTTATCTTCTCATGAGTAGGGTTCCAGGTACACCATTGGCGATATATCGGGATTCGCTTTCTGACCAAGACTACGCCAAACTCTCCGTCCAGCTCAAGGACTGCGTGTCACAAATGCGGGATATTCCCAAGCCGGCGAATCATGATATGGTTATCTGCAATACCATGGGTGAAGCCTGCCGCGATCCGCGAATTCGAGATTGGTCCCCCATCGGACCCTTTGCAGATGAAGCGTCGTTTAGCCAGAATCTACGCTTCTCAGATGAACCCAGCCGACGTGGACACAAGATTGTTTTTACCCATGGAGACCTCAACCCTCGTAACATCATGATGGAGCGGATTAGCAATTCTGCTGGAGCGAGAGGATGGCGGTTAAGTGGAATTATCGACTGGGAAACAGCAGGTTATTATCCTGAGTATTGGGATTACACGAAGGGCATGTTTGAAAGTTTTCGGTGGCCAAGGAGACATAACGTGATGATGTCAGACGTGTTCAGCGAGTTTGGTGATTATAGCGAGGAATTGGCTGTAGAGAGGCGGGCTTGGGAGTCAGGAGACGGAATTTGATAAATGTGTGAATTGAGTGTAATGACTGTGACTGCTTTGAAAATAACTCATATGTTGAATATGTCATGTCGCCCCCATTTCTTCCGCCCAGATTCCCTTTTGGGTAGTTCATGTAGCTTTCATCCTAAGATGACATCGCCTAATAGATTCATGAAGGCTACGTCACTCAGACGATGAAGACGGCAACAACACCATTGAGGGTACCAATGCACTCGCCATCAACGACGTTGCCCGTGAAAGGGCTACTGCCGTCAGCGTGGTTGCTGAACCCACGGACTGCAAGTTTCAGAGTCAGAATATACGACAAAAAAGAAAGAAGGTGAGGAACGCACAAGCAAGGTTGTCTCCGTTGGAGTTGACAAACAAACCACCACGAGAGCCTGAGGGACCACCGCTATGGAATGTGCCGCCCTGGTTCGGGTCAAAGTCGATGAAGCGGGATCCGATGAAGTTCTGGCAGCCAGTATCAGAGTAACTAGATTTTGGTTAGATCATAGGGCATGCTGTATTCAGTACAGGCGAACACACAAGTTGACCTGGACAGAGGCAGCCATGGCCATGGCGGCAAAGGTGGCAGTGGAAAGAAGGCTAGTAAACTGCATGTTGAGATATAACTGCTCGAGCGATGAGTCTTTGTGTCCGTAAATGTATTTGTTTGTATAAATAAGATTGTGAAGTGTTGATTATCTCTATGAGCCCAGGGAGCCGCGAGTCTTTATATACCTGTAAGACTCCATTAGATGCCGTCAAACCTTCTAGACGCAGATCTCAGAGGGCTCAACGGAAACTGTCATGCCGACCCTAACACAGCCATGAAGGAACGTACTCATGAGCGGAAAGTGTTACATCCGAGTAACCGTTCAGTCACAAAAGTTCGTATCATGAAGTCATACCGCATAGAATAGATCATACACCCTGGGGGCTACTTAGGTGAAAATCACTGTAGGATTCCAACTCTTGAAGCACCGTGCATAGCTGGATGATGGTCATGCATGAATGCATTGGGATTAGGGGTCTGCGGACTCCGCAACCATTGGAAGCGTCAGGAGCATTTGTCGTCTACCATCATACTCATTATTGGTTCCATTGTTACCATATGATGAATAGTAACGCGCGGCTTATTCAGGTTCGCGACAAAAGGTACAATTTTAATTGGCTCCTCACTACTAAGAGAGTTGAACGGTGAACGGAAACCGGCACCACATACGCTCTCACCCTCATTCAGTACTGACTACATAGGGTTACGTCTATGTCGGGATAGCTGTACAGTGACAACGTTGTGTTTGTAGGCTGAATCAGTTTTCGGCGACATATATCGAGGCTGGTACGAGGACGACTTCTCTATTTGCTAAGACCTTCCTCGGAGGGTCAGGGAAATCTGGGGTTGAATCTCGTGTAAGCGAGCGTAAGCAGCTACAACTGAAGGTAGGGATCTCTAACCCACTTCTTCCCGCCAGTTACCGCAAGCCTTCTCCTTCTGATATACCAATCATGGGATTTCGCAGGTCAACGCATAAGCGGGGAACATAAGCGGCGACTACCTATAGGTGGGAGGGGAAGCGGCCCAAGACGGAGCAATTAAGCGGACATAATGCCAACATCGGAGATTTATGAGGTAACGAAACGGTGTTATTATTAACTCCTCCGCATGAACTCCGCATAGTGTACTCTATCGTAACTCAATACCTTCTCTACTACGAGAGTCGTTCCACCTAGGGATCATAATACTTAAATACATGAGTAGATGTCTTTTCTCCCTTCGAATCATATCTTTGAGGCAAAACATTGAACAAACCATCCGCATCCCGAGGCTCATAGTCCAGGGTCGAGGCGGCCTGAATAAGTACAGGCAAGCCATAATTCTCTTTCAGCCAATAGGCCACCATGTCCATCGCGGCAACAGCACCAGATCCCGTCCAAATGTTCTCATCAATGATCCATTTCTTCTCTCGTGTCCAATTGACCTGAGGCCACCGGTTGCGGACCCAATCAAACTCAATATTGTTGACGGTAGCTGTCTTTCCGTTCAAAACACCCGTCGATGCGACAAGACTTGCTCCAGTGCAGCTCGTAAAGAGCAACTTCCCGGCAGCGACGTGTTTGCGAATGAAGTCGGCATGCTTTGGGTGCAGATCGAAGTTCCCGAGGTAAGGTCCTGGAACAAGTAAGATGTCAAGCTCAGGACAGTCATCCACAGTGGCTGTAGGGGTGATAGTCATCTGGCCAGTGCCGAGCTTAACAGGATCTCTGGTAACGCCGATATGGTGGAACATGAATTGCGGCGCTTGTGAGATGAGTTCATCGCTAACAGGTCCGTACTCTCGATTGATGCGGAAAGCCGTCTTGTTGGCCGAGTTGAGGAGATCCATAGGTCCGCTGGCATCAATTACTTGATAGGCAAAGGCCAAAATGCCGAACTGAATAGTAGCCATGACTACAATTGATGAGAGATGAATGCCTTAGTATATGCTTTGATTAGTTGTTGAATAATAGAGCGTCTATAGAATAATGACCAGGCCTATTTATGGCCAATGCCGTTGTAAAGTGCCATGTTGAGAGGTGCCGAAGATAACGTGAAGGTTCACAGAGCCTCCACCAGCAACTCCCAGATTACAAATGGTCGTGGTGCCTAATATCCGCAATCGTTCGGATACAGTACTGAGAATCGGTTCGAGATTGATTGCTTTGCCATTTGCCTCTGATGTGGATCAATAGCTGCTAGAAGAATGCGCTTATGTGCATTTATACTGACAAAGGGAACCGTAATACTTAACAGAAAACCATATGATTTTGTGTATAGATCGCCTGGGGATTGAAAATAAACACCGCTTCTCGTTCAAAATCCCCGTCTCACTTGATCTCGCAGTCGAGTAATCTAGGCGCAACTGCTGGGTTCAGCAACGTGATTTATATCCGGACGCCTTCGGATACAGCGTCGGGAACCTCGGGAGTCGATAACGAGCAAATTTAATATTACAAAACCTCTGACAGGATTTTCGAAGAAGATCGTCTTCTGAGTAACCAAAGCTGGAGAGAACTGCTCTCACGTAGTACCATTTGAGTATCATTAGTCGTGTCAGCAGAAGGGCGCTGATTACTCAGATGGCTTACCCAACGCCATGACGTTGGTAGGATTACCCAATCATGTTTTTCGGTGCTCCGTCAACACAAAGGAAAACACTTGATGTTTTGGAGTACTCATTATGAACGGAAAGTGCTTATAAATCAGAAGCTAGGTGAGGGAGTATCTGACAAAGTCACATCATTAATTGGGAGTGATGTATAAGGCATGTTTTATCTCAATACCAACAGCAAATTTCTAACTTTCTCTCATAGCAAGTCGTCATGCGGTGCCTGTACGTACTCATCTTTGCCGTCGGCTCTCTTTGTGCTGCTTCAGGCCCCTTCTCACTGCCAAATGTCAATGCCACCTTTGCCAAGAGTCCTAAGCCATTCCGGATCCATGTCGATCGAGGCTTCATTGAGGATACCCGGCAGCGTGTTGCCCATACAAGGGCGCCATTGTTTATAAATGTGTCAAGCGATGGCCCCGGTGTTGAGAACTTCACAAGCGTTCGCGACTTCTGGGTCAATGAGTATGATTGGAATGCTACGGAAGCTTCCATCAACAAGAGGTAAGAAGTACACGAACTGCCATTCTCATAGTGATCGCTAATGCTTTGCAAAGATTCAAACAGTTTACGACTATTGTTGAGCCTGGAATCGACAACGTCACTCATTCTGTACCACTGCATTTCGTTCATCACCAGTCACCGAGGTCGGATGCCATACCGTTACTGTTTATTCACGGATGGCCAGGGTCCTTCCTTGAAGTCGGCAATGTTATCGGACATCTGACAAATCCACCGAATGCCTCTCTACCAGCTTTTCATGTGGTTGCGCCTTCGATCCCGGGCTTTGGTTTCTCTCCCGCACCGACGCAGCCAGGGTTCGGTCCCGCGGCGGCTTCTTATGCATTTAACGAACTGATGCTTCAGCTTGGCTACTCCAGATACGTCATCCAAGGTGGAGATTTCGGCGGTGTCATCCTTCGATATCAAGCCCACCATTTCCCAAAAAATGTGATCTCGGCACTAAATAATTTCTGGATTATCCAGCCTGGGAACAACGACCTTCGCCGACTTGCACAGGGAGAAGCAACGCCTGATGAGGTCGCATACATCGAGATTATAGAGAATTACGAGAACCAAGGATCTGGATACCGACTGATGATGTCCACCGAACCCCTCACCGTCGCATATGGTATAACGGACTCGCCACTTGGGAACGCCATGTGGATGTATTCCATTATGAACAGGGTTATTGATCCTAGCATCATGGCATGGACCCCCGAGGAGATCATTACTTGGTCCATGATGTATTGGATCCAAGGTCCATACGGTGGCATGCGGTTCTATAAGGAAGTTCAAAATGATGGGGGCTTTGAAACACTTGATTTTGGCACCCTGCCCCTGGTAGGGGTCCCAGTCGCTATCAGTCAATTCCCTTACGACTTGACTTACCGTATGCCGTTAGATTGGGCAAAGCGAGGAGGAAATGTTCTAAAGAGAACTGTACATGACCATGGCGGCCATTTTGCTGCTTATGAAGTCCCTGATCTGCTACTCCACGATATCTGGTCTTGGTTCGGAGATAAAGAAGCTTCAGGCACAAGGGCGTTCAACTAAGCCAATGCATGAGGCGATGATAATCCCAGATTAGTAATCAGTCCTTCAGATAGACGCGCCCATAGTCGTCACAATACACTTGTGGAATATACCTACGATTGATAAAGCATCATGCTGTGGAATCCCATCGTCTTGCCAAGATACTATCCCAAAGCAACTACGACGAAAAGAGCAATATTTAACAGTGATGTCTCGTCTGCACCACTTTTAGTACCAGGTTCTATGAACATAAGGCAATGTTAGCTATTAAGAAGCGGGCAAGCTTCCATTGACGACTGCCTAAAGAATATAAACCCTACTCATGTAGCTGAGCCTTTGCTTTGAGAAATTGACTATAGAAACCTGCACGAGCTACTTAAATATGACTGAGCACGTGGACTAGTGGTTCAGGTCTACTGTAAGGCAATTGTTCTAAAGCCGATATAATGGAATTCGGAATTCAAAGAGAGGAGATGTTGTTGCCTAAGCTTTTATAGATCTGAATAAAATACATTATGATGTTCAAAATCTTCCAGAGAAGATCGTCCACGAGAAACCCGCCTGATCAAACCGGTTATTAGACACTCAATTGAAAAAACGGCGATGCCAATGGGTCAAGTGTGGCTAAACCCCAAGGCCATGATAGTCTTGATCCGTTAATATCGAGGCGTTTTTCCTGTTCTAAACACTTGACTCTCAGGGTCGAGCAATTTCCGCAAAGTATTACGTAGCGAACTTGCTGAGGGCTCGTAGCTTCGCGCCGTAGAAGAATAAAATCCACATCCCAAAGATGCCAATGACGCTCAGACCTCCCAGGAGGCTTGTACCTTTTGCAAAGCCAAGGTTCTTGTAGAGCGGATGAGCAAAAAGAATACTGCCGCTGGCTAAGGCACTTCTAAAGAAGTCGTTCGCTGCGAACAATGAAGCAGAATATTGAGGGTAAGTCATGGGGACATAAAGGAACACTACTTGTAACACTGTGAAGATCGAACCAGCATAGATTGTGACTCCAATAACTGGCACGATCCAGTGTATGCAAGCCCTAACCGTCCAAGCAAATATGAACAGGCCGATTGTCGGGCCGAAGCAGGCAGCAAGTCCAGGCGTGAGCACCTCTTCTTGCTGAGCGATGCCAGACTTCTTCATTCGTGGTATGAGCACGTAATATAGATATAGGCCATATAGAATGATAGCCAAAATGCATCCAACGGCGATACATATGAACACAAGGCCAACCTCCCCAAGAGTCATGTCATAGTAGACAGGAAAGACCAACGGGAAGACCTCAAAGTCTAGATGGTCAGATACGGAAGTAAAATAGAGGTAAAGATTACTTACAAGAGTAGTATATAGCGTAGAGAATAGCCGAGTATATCTGCACAAATAAAACTGCTGGATCTTTGATGGTGATCTCGAGGGGCTTGATCAAGGCGTCTACAGCTATACCTGAGACAGTAAGATGTGCCTGATCGATCTCGCTTTGAGATTGAAGCCTCTGGCTACCGGTAACTCGGCGCAATCTTTCGGCTCGGCGAAGGAGGATGTTAGGGGCGCTGGTTTCAGGCATGAAGATGAACAGAGCGATGAGTACTGGTGCTGAGACCCAAATTGATTCATACAAGGACCAACGCCATCCCTTCGCTGTAACAGCGTACGCGCTGATTAAAGGGCCAAGAGAGGCTGCGACGGAGTCAGAAAGGGCAAATAAATAGAGGTCACGTTGGAATAAACACTTACGACCAGAAGACATAGCACCAACCCAAGCAATCATAGCCAGCGGCATATGTATCATCCCATACATATCGCCCAACGACGCACCACCTGATGCCAAGCATGGAGACCCGAAGAACCCTTGCAGAAAGCGTAAGACGATGAGTCCTGCGAACGAATCAACCAAAGCGGTTGGAATGGAAATAATAACAAAAATCCCGAAAGTGATGATGTAGACAGGATTGCGACCAATACGAGGGATTTCTCCGAGTGGAGAGAACAGCAATGGACCTATGCCATATCCCAGAACGTACATAGCAAGACCAAGAGTTGCTTCTAGGTTGCTGACCCCAAACTTCTCCATGACGCCCTCAACAGAGGGTGAGTATATAGCTGAACTGAGATATACAACGAATGTGTAGAAGCAGATGATCAAGCCAATAAGGGCCCGACGAAGGTTCGACCAGTTCTGTGGGTTGGCGGGATCTTTGTCCGAGTACCAGTCAACGAGAATGACTCCGTTGTCGGTGACATTGGGAGAGGCATCAGTAGGTCCGCCGGTGTCTAACCCTTTGCTCTCAAGATCCAGGCCGTCAATGGTATTCTGATCGGATGTCGGATTGACGATAGTCGAGGGGGTGTCCGTTCCAGTATGGCATACTGTTCTCGCATCGGCACTGTTGAGTATGTTACTCCAGGTAGCAGGCAGCTCAAACTCTGGATGCTCTTCTGGATATTTGAAGAGTCGATTATTGGTAACGAATCTGAGAATCTGTCCCAGAGGCGCGTCTCGGATTGTGTCGCGGAGAGAATCGGTAGTGCTCATGATTCTCATTTGGTTCCCAACCTGGGCTTCAGGGAAGATCGTTAGGCAGAGCTCAATATCGGTGCAGGAATTTCGAGGACAGTAAGTATGCACTCGACATTTAATTACGATTTAAGTTCTATACTACATAGAAACAATACCCCATAGCGTACACCAACGGTCCCACGTTATGTAGTGCTATCCGAGTAAATAACGTTGAAGTCCATCAGGTCCATTATTTCCAATTCCGATCTCGCAGTAATAGGGCACTCAGATGAGAGAGAACATAAACCGAATCCGCTTCAGATATTACGAAGCCTGGACGGCACTGACTAATCGATCAAGGGACATCCTGTATATCCGATCGGTGTCGGATATCAGAGGCAACAAATTGAAACCGAGCTAGTCAGAGGACAATTACTCCGTTATAACGTGGAGTGATTATCAATCCTGAAAAGTTAAATTCAAATGAAATAGTACCTCGATTGTGATGTAGAAGTAGTTATAGGCTAGATATCAGGCACACCAGTAGAAGGAATGTATAGCTATAAGAAAACGGATTGGGACAAAGGAATGTGCGTGGCGTACTGGAGCACCCTAAACTAGCTTTATGTCAAGCAGACTACTTGGCAACTCACTTCTCCGTACTTGGGGGGTCTCTCTGGCTATCACTCGTCAAAGCAATGCACTGTTTCAACTTCGCATCTGCAGGAGGGGATGGACTTGTCTCACTCCGATGCGTGGGAGACCCGGGGGACTTTTGTGTCTCTGGCGGAACAAACATTCGTCCCGGTGGCCACTTTGGCTGACTGGTTGATGATCGACCTGCGAACACTGGTGACCCATCGAGTACGTTTCCTCCTAGCTGGTCATGAGAAGAACCTGAAACTGGGGATGCAAAATTGAAGCTCAGCGTATGGCCCGCCGTGCTTGGTTTCGGGGTCTTGTTGTCAGAGCCCTCAGATACCTGGAAAGTCTGTCGATCAATTATTCCAGGCCTTTCTGATCTCTTCTTGCTACTTGATCCCGCCTTCGGCGTTTCAGGATCACTAGGAGGCATCCATAAGGTCGTTGTGTCTTCGGAAAATGATCTGTATGAAAAGGCGGAGGTAGAAGCGACAGAAATAGCAACCTCGGATTGAGTATCACCATCATCTAAGTGGGCGTCTGAGGGCGATCTCGATCGTGATTGTATATTTATAGGGTTATAGTCAGAATCATTTGGGTCGTCATTATCGACCCCTTCGAGCTCGGAATCCTGCGTTGAGCCCGCTGTTTGGGCTGTCTCTTCGCGATGACCTCGGATCGGCAATTTTGCTGTTGCTTGAAGTCGGTGAATGGCTTCAACTGTGGCGGTAACCGTGGGGTCATTACTTATAAGGGCCTGTAGCCTTTCCACTACCGCCTTCTCAATTTGACTAGAAATTGATTCTCTTTCCATGGAGCATATCTGATGCATAAGCATGCCCAGAAACAGAGGTGTAACTTTTTTATGTGCCATATCGTCTAATTACATTCCTGCAGGGGCATCCAGCAGATCTCGAACTATGGGCACAACGAGTCTTCGCTGTTTGATATTCTCACGAAGGGCATGTGATTCAGTCTTTTGCTCGCCGTGAATATGTTTCCACTGCTCGATATACGAGGCGATTATAGGCTTGAAAACTCGGGTTGCCCATAATGTCGGCAAGATTTTTGATGTCGTCTTTCCAGATCGTTCGCATGACCTATGGACATCAGTATAGGCTTAGACTTGGTATGAAACAGTGATTGCAGTACGTACGTAGCCTTCTTTCCGCCTTCTTGTCAGCACCTCGTTTGTATCCCTTCGACTACATGGCGCATCAAAGTCCTCGGCAAAATACATAAGCCACACTGTAACAGAAGACCCAACAGTGGTAATTACAGGGATTGGAGGGATGTGTGCATGCCTAGGAAGCTTGACAGCATATTGAGCTGTCTGCTGGACCAGGCTGATCGCACAAGCCGCGGCATTAGCGGCCTGGCAGTTGACAACCCGCTCGCGTGCCTCATTCTGATCCTTCTCCCTCTTATGCTTTATTACAAGCCAGGATAACACCGGAGGTTGGCTTCTAATGGGGACTTATCGAAAATACGAAAAGGAGACGGTTCGAGGCCAACTTTATTCAGCGCTTGAAGCGTCGACCAGGTAAAAGGCTCCATAGCGACGGGGTCTTCAGCTTGGCTCCATTGTCTCGCTTCAGGATCCACCACTTTGGGGAGTCCAGTATCATTATGGCGGTGGTAAATCGGCAGGTAAAAGACTTGATCGGGCTTCGGGCTCTTCACTGGCCTTAATCGTGTGGTTGTTGCCTTTTGATCGGGTTCAAATAAGGTCCAAATCTGATCACCGCTTCTGTTCACCTTGTTAAGTACGTATGCTGGATAATACTTGGAGTCACGCATACCGTATAACCTGATCATAGTAGTACTTGTTTCGTGATACGCTTGGTAATTTTATAAGCTGCAAGGATTCACATTGAAGCAAATGACTTACCGTCTTGAATCATCGTTAGACGGAGACAGAGTGTCGGTAAGTTGATCAAAGAAGCGCTTTTCGAATACTCCACGCCAGGTATTTTCGTCATAACCGCCACCAACTTTGGAAAGAACTTCGTGTTGAATCCTCTCTGCCACTTCGCGAGTTGGGTCTGGATTCGGGCCATGTTCTAAGTCCTCCGCCATATTGTCTGAGATTTCATGAAAGGAATCATTCCCCCCTTTGAAGAGGCAAGCAAAATCCGTTAAACATCTTTTGACTCGTTCCACATGCGGAGGTAGCACAAAGTTCAAGAGCAGAGGGTGTGTTTCGTCATAAAATATATTGGCTTGACCAAGGTCGTAACGGTTCCAGAACATATTGAAATGACCTTCTGTAGGGAGGGTGTAAAGAGGAGAATGAGGGGAATAAAATAGTGCCGAACCTCGGGACTATGTACGCGGTCAGCGAAACACCCCCCACGGTGCCCAGGACCGGGGTTACCATAGCTGCTGGCTGCTCCTAAAGCAAAACTTAGGCTGCTCACTCAGGTGATGAGGAATGCATGGAGAGGATTCCGGCTCGTTCCCGTTGCAGAATTAATCTGCAGCACACAGGGATCTTTCTTATTTCATTTGCTCACTCGAGCAACGCTGTTGGCTCATCCCTGTAAAGCGTCAACCAACTGCATAACATCCTGTCTCAAGTACCCACTCGCGTGATCCATGTGGCGTCATATGTGGGGATAGATGCATTCTGCTTCAAATATTGAAGGCCCTCTGAATAGATCTTAGGTACAGTGCATTGCGCAGCGCATGCAGAACCGTGGCCGCCTATCAGCAGATTGGTGTTCTTTACCTTTGTACCCCGGGTGCTGAGGCCTCTTTCAACACCCTAACCTTATCACAGCTCATCAGCAGAACAACGCTTCATGGGAAGTTCTTACGGGCGCTGTCACCATAGTGGTGATAAATCAGATAAGTATCCTCTGTTCGGCTGTGCTCATGCTATGATTAACTAGACCTGAGCGAGATTCGTAATGGCCATTTCTCATAGCATTGGCTACAATAGCATAATGAACGAAAAAGTGCCTAACTATATGAAATGCTTATGATAATTGGATATCAAGTCCCGAACTTCTTCTGTAGTAGCATATGAAAGAGCGGTCTTCCCAGTCTCATCAACCTTATCACCAATTGCTCCTCCATCTAGAAGTAACCGCACACAGTTCTTAGCATTAGGGTGATCGTTCGAAGCAGCATATGAGAGTGGCGTCCTACCACTCTTGTCTGCACTATTCACATCTGCCTCATGGGAAAGCAATAGCGCGACCAAGTCTGCACTGCTGCGGCCACTTGCTGCATATGATAACGGCGTCCTGCCGTTGACATCACGTTTATCAACTGCCGCACCCCGGGTCAGAAGCGCTTCAGTTATGCTTGGAGACAAGCAGATGCCATGATACGATAAGTCTATGTCTTCATGGCCTTGTGGGGCAACGGTCCCGTCATAAAGCGGTGAGGTAACAGCGTATGACAGGGCGGTACGGTGGTTGCGTGTGTCAGAGACGTCAGTATAGGCGCCGCTATCTATCAAAAGGCGGGCTTGGCCCTGTGCTTTCGACTTGACGGCGAGTAACAGGGCGCTCTGTCCTCGACTATCAATCGAGTTAATGTCAGCACCGCATTCTATAAGCTGCTTCATAATGGAAACACTGCTGTTCAAAGCAAGCATCAATGGTGTTCTTCCCATCTGATCGGTTTGGTTGATTGTATCGCCATGAGATAACAGGATCTGTACCACTGTTTCCGTGGCCCCCCCCTCCCTCAGTACCCACGCCAGTGCTGTGCGACCTTGGTTGTCAATTGCGGCAACATCCGCGCCCTTGCTAATCAATAAATGGACTTTGGCTTCGGGTTCCTTTGGGCTACAAACGGCCCAGAAAAGTGCCGTCCGTCCCCGGGCGTCTGTCGCAGCAACACTGGCTCCGCCAGAGATGAGCAACCGCATGCATTCCTCACTGCCGCCAGTTGCAGCATGCATAAGTGGTGTCTTGCATTTTTTGCAAATAACCTCAACATTAGCGCCCTTTTCAAGTAGGAGAGTTACAGCAATTGTGTCGCCAATTACAGCGGCAAAAGCAAGTGGCGACATTCCGTACTTATCTCTAGCTTCAATATCGGTTCCGTTCTCGAACAAAAGTCGAAAAGTAGCCGTGACATCATCGCAATGTAGAATCGCAACTGCAAAAGGTGTGTCACCATCGGGGGCTCGGAAGTTTGTATGTGTGTAAGGTTTGGAGGAAGCGATAGCAAACGACGCCACAATGGGGTCGTCGTCTAGTAAAATATAGTAAATAAGACTAGATTTCGGGTTGAATGTGAAGCTGCGCCCGATGCGGTGCCTTTTTGATATTGTCACGTCGTACTCATGGCACATGGAGTGTAAACGTGACGTCTCAGGCTCGTCGCGTATCTCCCTCTTGAGTAGCCTCCAGACTGTTGGCCGACTACCTGTAGCCATTGCTGCAAGAATAGGAGCGCCATAACGCTCATCTTCGATATCAAAGCAGGACTGGCTTGCTCGGTGGCTCCTAATAAGGCTCCCAAAGTTGTACTCGGCCAGGAGGTATAAAAGGCTCGCCTTAGTGGTATGTCGACGCACTGCCTTTTCCTGAAAAATATTATTGTGACGAATCCACTTTGCCAGCGGAAACCTTTCGAGGAACCTGGTCTGGCTGATATGCCCCCCCTCTGCTGCATTCGCATGATAGAGAACATTCTGAACGGCATACTTCAGAAAAGGAAATTCAGAGTCTGCCACAATACAAGCTTTCAATAGATCATCCTTTGAGTCGCTTTCGGGCGTGCCATTCTCTTCCATGTAAGATTGCATATACTCAAAGCAACATTTCTTCAATTGTTCGTGGCTCTCTGCACACGGATTGACACTCGACTCCAACAAGATGACCCTGAGGCCGTTGTCCTTAATTAGAAAATCTCTGACCGACTCGTGAATGAACTGGACTGTTGGATCTTTCTTCGTGCGTGTGACTTCAGCAAGGCCTTTCGAGGAGCTTAGAATGAAATTGTCAATTGCATCTTCTCCAATTTCGTCTCGATCCCACTTGCAAGCAACACATTCTAGGTGTGAACGGAGCGCAAAATAAAGTTGCTCTGGCTTGAGTGGAGTTCTTGCGAACAGAACCCATTGGATGCATAACAGCAATTCATCCTTGTTGACATCATCTCGAGTGAGGATGTCTCGAAATAGGTCGTGAAGGTCCCCTGGAATCTCCTGAAGTGTTTGTTTCAAAGTGTGAATGCGCCCTTGATCGTACTTCTGCTGCAAAATACCAGAGACAAGAACAACCCACATAAAGACACCGGAAGCCTTTTCTTTGATCTGAGCCCGAACCTCTTGAGCGAGCTTGCTGTCTCCGATTTCCAACTCGCTGTCAAGATAGGAAATGATGTCCTGCTCATGCCCCTTTTGCCTTTCCAGGGCTAGTTCGATATTCTTTGGCATCGTGATATGAGGATAGTATCTGCTTGCCAAGCATACCTGAAAACTGATTCTTTTGGCGACGCTCATGTCACCCAAACCTTTGAATGACGATACCATGGAGCGGATTTCGGACTCGTCACATTCGTCTAAGGCGTCAATGAAAACAACCACAGGAGAATTCCCGAGGCCTTCCACTGCCTGCTCAAATAGTGTCCTCAATGCCTCAACACTCCATTCGTGGTTCTCGCTGATCCCTAAGACCAATCCAAGATCCAGCACACTATGAAGTCTCGGAAGCTGTTGAAGGAACTGAAGCAGCAGCGACCTGTACATGCCAGTGGTGGACTTCTCCAGCCTTTCCCCTCGTGCATTGAAAAAGAAAGAGATGATGGTTTTGTCTTTCATTCTTCTTCGGGCATTGCTGAGAATAAACTTCATCAAAGTGGACTTTCCTGCGCCGGGCTTTCCTTTGATCCATAAAAAGCCATGATGTTCTTGGATCTTGTTGGGATCCAGCCAGTCGAGATACTCCGCTCTCTCGATGATCCATTTGCATGTTTTTGTATGAGCTTTCTTGATGTTGTCATGCCGAGCATCGATTTGATTGAACCTTAATGATTGAAGTAGAGTTTCAAGTGGTAGATGACTGTGGTTACCTGGTTCTGATTGTCGACCACAGGTTAGTCTAGGCTCATGTTGTGGAAAGCTCCCAAGCAGAAGTAATGAACAAACCATGGTCATCGGTGAACTTTCGCTTCTCTCCACGACGCTCATACCCCCGGTTTGGTAACGAGGATGTCAATTTTCCATAATAGTTATGATTTATTGTTTGAGCTGTGTCTCTACGGGTTAATGACTTGTTCCCTAAGTCAACATTATGCCCGGTGATTGTGCTCGCAAACTCCGAACCGCCCTGGTGTAATTGCGATGGTCCGGACATCCCTGATCATGGATGATTCTTCTTGCGTTCATAGGCGACGTCGGAGGTGATGAACAAAAAGTCAAGAACTACAACCCCCGTTTGACGTGGGAGGAAGAAAAGTCTGGTGGTCACACCGCTACACCCAGCTAAGCAATCAGCCTCATTTTCAAACCCCCAGCTGTCTCAGAAACTACGATATGATTGGTCAACATCGAAGGCGTCACACGCTGGGAGCACTGTTTGTCTAATGTCCTTACAGACAATTTGATGCACATATAAGACGTGAGTAACTATATGCAGCCCTACTGTGCTCAAACGGCGGGAAGAAAGGCCGATTCTCTCACTAACCTGTTACCACCTCTTCTCAAATTACTACGTTGATAACGCTTCACAATTATAATATCCATAGAACTGGGTGGCTGAAATGTGCTGGCAGGCTAATTACTGCTTACCTGCGTGATCCTGGTTGCCAAGGATGACCTCAAGCCTAAACAGGACATTCCAGGTCCGTCATTGGGCCAACACCTGCAGACACGAAACAATATATGCAGCCACAAAGAAGTATCACCAACACAGGAAAATCGAAAAAGAGGTCAAGACTACTCTATGACGCTCTCAAATTCCCGTGACTTTAGAGTGAAGGTCTTTTGCAGAGTACCAACACACAAATTTGCATTATTCGTTTTGTGATAAAAGTAGTGAAGGTAGGGATCTATTCACGTAACCACCTCCAACACTTCATGCATGTCCAAATCAGGCTCGGGTGTCGTAAGCCGATTATGACGCCGCCTTGACAAAATCTGGATGCCTGACGACCCCACACCGCTGACGGGAGAACCGGAGCTAGGCGATAAAGAGCACTCACTTAGCCGTTGCTACGAGTCTACCTAGTCTGAAAGATTGGGACACTCGACAGCCATCGCTCCCGGCCCAGAAACTGAAATCCCTCTAAACTTGCCTGCTTTATCTTGGTGACGAAAAACATACATACTACCTTCAATCAAGAGCTTGAAGCTTCTGTGGTTCCCCCACGACATCTGTTGAGTCTGACACAAAGATCGATCTGTCCCGAACGAAGCTCGTTCTTCTTCCCCATACATGAGGGCAGAAAGGGATCATCTTCATCGAGATGAGCAGCTACCAGCGACCTGCCGGGCGAGGGGACTTTTCAGTCGCTCTTGTTTGCGCCTTATCCCTTGAGTTCGATGCTGTCTGTATGGTAGTCGATGAGTTCTGGGATGAGGATGGTGATCAATTCGGCAAAGCTGACGGAGATCACAACATGTATGTCACTGGGCGTATCGATAAGCATAACGTTGTGGTCGTACTGTTAGGCAAAGGAAAGGTAAACTCAGCAACCGCCGCGACAAGCCTACGCACAAGCTACCCAAACATTTCCCTCGCGATACTGGTCGGAGTTTGCGGTGCCGTTCCTTCAATTAGGGAAAGGGATATCAGTCTGGGTGACGTAGTTATCAGCGACACCATCGTTCGCTATGACTTCGGACACCAGACGAATGATGAGTTTGTCCGAAAGAAGACCTGTTATGGTGATGTGGTGCCTAAAGAAATCTTCAATCTCCTGGAAAGTCTGAAAACAGTCTTGGGGAGGAGACGGCTCATGAAAGGGTCTGCGACGTATATTCAGGAACTCAAAGAGACTGCTACTCGACTAGGTCAGCATGGCAGATATGAAAGGCCAGAAAAAAGCGTCATTAGCGCCTCTGGATCAGTATCGTTACCCCTGGCTCTGAGACGACAAGCAGTCGATCAAACCATCGACATGCAAGCACCCACTGTCCACTTTGGACCCATGGCTTCAGGGGATACTGTCATGGTCTCTGCTGAACACCGTGATCGCATCGCCGCCGCTGAAAACATCGTTGCGTTCGAGATGGAAGGTGCCGGCATATGGCAAGAGCTGCCATGCATCATTGTCAAAGGTGTATCAGATTTTGCTGATTGCGAGAAGACCAAAGAGTGGCAGGACTATGCTGCTGCGATGGCCGCTGCGACATCGAAAGCTATCCTCAAGCGGTACATTCATACTGACAAAAGGACTACTCCTCCACCAGGTCATTCTCTCTTAGCGAGACAGCAGGGATCAAACTATGGCGGGACGATAGAAACGGTGCGTGATTTGAACCAGGGCAATCGGATGCGCATTTCTTCTGCCCAGCCACCTCGACCTTACGAGCAGGAAGGCTCTTCATTTATGGCGAATATTCAGTCTGGGGCTGGCGTGCAACAAGGAAACGTTATGGAATTCTACTGAGCCATTTGTGGCTGTGTTTCGCTGGGTTAAATTTTAAATTGTCGTGAACGAGGAGGAACAAGCTACTTCGTTTAGACATGTAATATGGATGGGAATCGTCTACCTATGAACCGAGGTATCATTGTACGACTGCCTTTTGGTGGATCTGCCAGTAACGTTGGTAGCTGACCAGCATTATTGAAGAGATACGGAGAATCGTATGCCAGTCCCCTTGCTCAGTGCAGCTCAGATCAGATTATCGCTGCTAGCAATCAAGGAAATGCCAGCTCCGTGTTTCGCCGGCTCATGAATAAGATGACGAGGATACGGGAAGAGGTTTGTGACCCGAAATAATATGCTAGTCGTTGTTTGTATAGTTGGTTTGTGCTTCTATCTTTGACTTGGACATGCTTTAGAGAGTAGACCTCTGATCCGGCCAATACCTGTCAAGGTAGGAAAGAAGTGCAGTACAGCCTTAATATTTGCGGACCTATTAGTTCTGGGTTTATTTGAATATCCTTTCGCCATGTCTGACATTTCAATGACGTGGTATAAGATTGCCCACAATGCTTCCCCTTTTGAAGGTGGTCGGCTTTAACGGACTTAACAATTTCACGGCGTTTGTCGCAACTACCTCCGTTATGAAGTCGTTGGTGGAAGAGAATTCAGTAGAGATTCTGTTCACTCACATTGCTATATATCGAGCGAGAATATTTGTCAAAGGTCGGTTGTACGCTAGCCTCGTTGTTGGACCTAAAGTAAGCTGCGATTTGAGTTTACATTTTGCTACCCCTTAGATGGTACTATCGCATCGGCCTCGGAACCAAACGAAACATCAAAAAGACAGGTCTCAATCGTTACTCCATCTTTAGCACATGGTCGAAAAGGAAACAAATTTGACCATAGAGAAATCGACAACCATGGGCCTCGACGTGGAGAAGCAGGCTTCCGAGTCAAGACAACCGTCTATTGAGACATCTTTAACTGCCAATGATATAGAAACGCCCGAGGTCCGCGACGAAGAAGCGAACGGAGATGAGGCTAAAGGCGGTGCGAAGGAAGAAAAGTCTGTCGAATACCCGAAAGGCCTGGAAATGTTCTTTATCATGCTTGCGCTCGTGCTCAGCATCACTCTCTGCTCTCTCGACCAGGTAAGCTCAGTTACCCCAGACCATCCTTCCGGCCATCTTCAACGCTGATACTTCTCAAGACCATCGTCGCAACCGCCGTTCCCAAGATTACCGACCAGTTCGGCCGCCTGCAAGATATCTCATGGTACGGCTCAGCATACTTCCTCACCCTCGGAGCATTCCAGTCCCTCTGGGGCAAAGTCTACAAGTTCTTCCCTCTGAAAACAAGCTTCCTATTGTCCATCTTCATCTTCGAACTTGGGAGCCTGATCAGCGCTGTTGCTCGTAACTCGACGACGGTGATTGTCGGGCGTGCTATTGCTGGCTTAGGCGCTTCGGGTGTTGCCCCTGGAGTGTACACGATTCCTGCTTTCATTGCTGCGCCAGAGAAGAGAGCTACATATACGGGTTTCATCGGATTGTCGTATGGTATTGCTGCTGTTGCCGGGCCACTCATTGGTGGGGGACTTACAGATGGGGCGAGCTGGAGATGGTAAGTACGCTCTCTTGAGAGTGTTGTTACAAAACAACTACATAACTCCCCTTCAGACCAAGGTTAACTAACTTACTTTTTTTAGGTGCTTCTACATCAATCTTCCAATTGGCGGTCTGGCTATCCTCGTCATCCTTCTCACCTTCAAGACCCCAGCAGGGGTCAAGGTCGTTGAGGCCACATTCAAGGAGAAGCTTTTACAAATGGACTTTATAGGCACAGCGTTGGTCATGGGCGCGTCTTTATCTTTGCTTCTGGCCCTTCAATACGGTGGAGTTACCCATGCATGGAACTCAAGCGTCGTCATCGGCTTGCTCGTTGGTTTCGTTCTGATGATTATCGCTCTGATAGCAGTAGAGCTCTGGTTGGGAGAGCGTGCAATGTTGACCCCACGACTCATTTGTCAAAGGACAGTTTGGGTCAACGCTGTCTGGAGCTTCTTCTTTGCTGGATCGTACTTCATCACGCTATACTACCTGCCTATCTACTTCCAGAGCATCGATAACCAGAGTCCTATCGGCTCAGGTGTACGAAACATTCCTCTCATCGCGCTTTTCAGCGTGGCGACATTTGCATCTGGCAAAGCCATTACAAAGACGGGTACTGCGGCTCCATATCTGGTGGTCAGTTCGATCATCGTCACCATTGCGTCCGGTCTGCTGTATACCCTCGACATTGGGACGTCGACGGGCAAATGGGTTGGATATCAGATTCTGGCGGGCTTTGGATATGGTGTTGGTCTCCAGGTTCCTGTTGTCATTTCTCAGGCGTTCGCTGCACCCAGTGACATGGCTCCTGTGACTTCTATCATCATATGTAAGTACATACTTTTTCTACATATCTTCGTCTTCCTTTCCTTTCCTTTACTTTATCATTCGGCAAGCTGACATTCGACTCACCGTTACAGTTTCTCGTACCATTGGTGGTACATTCTTGATCACCGCTGCGCAATCTGGCTTCATCAACCAGATCATTCACAAGCTGTCCAGCACTGCGCCTACAGTTGACCCCGCCTTAGTTACAGAAACGGGTGCCACTACTCTGCGACAGAACTTCGCCGGCACTGAGCTGAACGGCATACTACATGCTTATGCGTGGGGCATCAAGGTTACTTTCGCAATTACCATTGCGGCTTGTGGCATTACAGCCATTACGAGCTTGTTTACCAAGTGGACGAATATCCACCATAAGAAGCAGAGCTTATAAAACACTGACGACCTTGTGTATTTTGAAGAGGATCTTTTCACGCTTCTTCAGTCCTTCCACCGTTTTCTTTCTGGTCAGGTCACATATCTAAGGGGCGATGGCGGAAAGCATTGAGGTCATTGGGCCTTGCTACACTCTAAATGGATATCAAGTCCATTGAGTTACCGAATCTAGTAGTCAAAACGGAATATAAAGTCTCAGACAGTACTCATATGAGGCAAGAGACAAAATCTGATTAAGATCTCCTTCGTTTATGTGAGAAAATTGATATCAACGCGCATCACTCTCAGAAGCTTCGAAAGTCATTTGATCCTCGATAACCGCCGTTTTGGCTTGTCCCCGTCTCGCTCAAGAAATATGATCTGCTTGACAGCCTGCGGCTTTCATTCTTGACCCCGCTGTAAATAACTCGAACGAAGCAAGCGCTTCTCAAAACGGTATAAATCATGTATCTAATCTTGGAGTATGGTGGTGGTAAGTCAAATCGCTCGATGGCTACTAATCCTGTCCAATAGTGAGGTCTGGTGTTATGTGGCCTGGATTCCGCAGCCACTTCAATAGCTTCCTCATCAGCACTTGCTTATCCATTGGCTTGGGGATATAATCATCCATCCCTTTCTCCAAGCAACGCTCCATGTCGCCTTTTAGCGCATAAGCGGTCATAGCAATTATAGGCAGACGTATGCTGCTATGACGTATTCGAAGTGTTGCCTCGTAACCATTCATAACCGGCATACTAATATCCATCAGTATCAGGTCAAAGGTATCAGCCGCCGCTGATAGTGATGACACAGCTTGAGCGCCGTCTGAGACCACGGTAATATCCTTGAATCCAAAGCCATGCAGCATCCCGACTAGGACCTTTTGGTTGATGATGTTGTCCTCAGCAGCAAGGATCTTCTTCGTTGGTGAGATCTTCAATAGCTGTTCCAGTTGTGTAGCAAGATCTTCCCCTTGTTGAACCTGTTGTTGTTGGGGTAATAGCGCCCCGATTCCCGGTGAAGCGGTAATAGATTCGGCCTGACGAAGACTACTAATCTTCTTCACCTTGAACGAGAACCAAAAGATGCTGCCCTGCCGTTCCGGGTTAGGCTTATATCCAATACTCCCTCCCAGCAGCTCCACGAGTGATTTCGCGATTGATAACCCAAGGCCTGTTCCTGGTCGCCGCTTCTGGTGTGGTGTATCAAGCTGCGTGAATGGTTTGAAGAGCTCCTTCGCGTCTTTTTCTGTAACGCCATGCCCAGTATCCCAGACCTCTGTTCGTATTGTGTGAGTGGTCTCGTCTTCAGCAAGCATCGATGCATGAATCGAGATGTATCCCTTGTCGGTAAACTTTACAGCATTGCTCAGGATATTTTCGAAGATCTGGCGATATCTCAAAGCGTCCCCTTCCGACCATTTTGGCAAGTCTAGCGATAGCTCCAGCTTTAGAGATACTCCCGGCTGCACAGTACTTTGAACTCTACGCACAGCCGATGTAATGACGTTAGCAATATCCAGCCTCTCATTCATGATGGGAAAGGTGCCGGCCGCAATCTTTGAGTAGTCGAGAATATCGTTGATGATGCGCAACAGGACTTGTCCGCTCTCTTGGATCATATTGGCCGTCTCCCGTTGCTCTTCAGTGAGAGGACTGTCCAGTAGTAAGGAGCAGGCAGATAGTACACCGTGCATCGGAGTACGGATCTCGTGACTCATATTTGCCAGGAAATCATTCTTCAGCTTGGTGCTCTCCTCGTAAGCAGCGGTCAGTCGCAGTTCAGCCTCTTTTCGCTCAGTGAGATTCCTGGTGACTTTGCCGAAGCCAACATGGATGTCGTTCTTGTAGATTGCCGTTATAACAACGTTGGCCCAGAACCGGCTGCCATCCTTGCGGTAGCGCCAGCCCTCATCCTCAACTCGGCCTTCACGCAAGCAAATTTCGAGTTCTCTTTCGGGCTTTCGAGACTGGATGTCCTCTTCGCCGTAAAATGTCGTGAAGTGCTTACCAATGATTTCTTCCTTCGTATAGCCCTTGTTTAGCTCTGCTCCAGTGTTCCAGGTCATGACATTGCCGCGAGTATCGAGTAGGAAGATGGCATAATCTTTGACGGCCTGCACGAGGATGCGGAAGGCGTCGTCGATAGGCAGCCAGCTCTGTGTTATTTCGCCGTTGACCGTTGTAGTATGAGGCTCGGCTTGTTCCCACTGTATGACCAGGCAGAGCAGTTCGTCGCCTTTGTGCACGGGCATGATACGTGCAGTCCAAGAAATGCCATTCGCGATATAGGCCGCACGGCATAGACGGAGAGCGCGAGCTTCAAGTGCAGTTTCAATCGCGTAGGCAAAGGGAATACGATCGAACCTTTCTGTAGGCGATCCGTGATAGAGGGCAGTAAAGAGGTCTTGGCCGACTAGTACCTCGCGCTTACGTGTCCATGCCTTGAGCAAACCGACAGAGGTTCTTTGGATGCGATAGGATGGGGACACAACGAGAGTGGGGACGGGCAAGAAATCGAGGATGTCGTCCATGTTTATGGTCTTGTCCGTGGTGGGGACGGTAGCATCAAGCTCCGGTCTCATTCGTACGGATCGGACCTGATCTATCTTAATGTACGGACTGGACTGGACTGGTCGCTAATACGACGTCTCTTTGCTTCGCAGGCTTTGAACCAGCATCAAGTTGAGAAGAAGAGCCTCATGCAAGGGATGAGGAATTTTCAGCTCTTTGGCGCTAGCCTATTAGATCATTTGATGATGTCAGAATTCTGTCATGTCTGCTAATACGAGTACAATTCTGCGTTAAGAGATAATACATAATAATTGTTTTATTGCCTAGATCCAGCAAGTTTTCGCATCAAGCCACGAATAATATTAGTTGCTAGGCGATCAGTCAATTACCACGAAATCTGTTGCAAGCATGTTTTTGCCCATTGTGTTGTGACATCACCTCCCGTTTGAGTAATCGTAGAAGGATGATATGTAGCATCTGGCACAATGGCCTCGTTTGACTGACGATGTTTGGAGGCAAACAAAAGTTGTCCAGAAACATCACACCATTTCTTGTCCCGACGGATTGCCGATGGCTAAAATGTTATCAGATCAGATTGTACGAGGCGGTGCAGCCTAGATTACCGCAGGCAGCTAATAACAACACCATTCATTTGGATTATCAAACTACCAAATTGACGCACCAGATCTTTTCATTCCATCATACAGGCCGTTTGTGTTTGTGCTTTGAGGACAGCGTTTAGCTACTTCTCAACCAACACTCGATATCGTCAATGATTGCAGGGTAACCATGCACTGAAAAAGGGCGAAGTGGCCCAAGCGTCGGCCAAGAGTCACTGCTGGACTGCAAACATGAGCAGCAAAGGTTATTAGAAAAGGTAGGGCAAATGAGACGATTGGTAAAGTAAATATAATTTCTACAATGCTATCGAGAGTTTATAGTATCTAAATGGGAAGCTTATTATACGCCCAGCCCCCATCAAAATAGGCGCATGCCTGGAAACCTTCGAGCAATTGTACGACCGCTCGGCCAAAGCTCGACCAGTAAAAAGAATTGAGATCCTATTGAAAAAAGTCTTTGCGCGACGTGAATCAGCTTCTTGGACCAGCCCGGCCCAACTTCAGAAGAGATTCATGGGCCAACAACGCGCGCAACCCAAATATGATAGGCTAATCCACTAAAATCACAAACAGTGGTGGGCTTGTTACACATCGCAAACGAAAGACTATCTCAATCAACACAAACTTACAAGCAACCTAAAAACACTTCCGGTGACTCAACCGGCAACAAACTTTTGTCCTTCTCGGCTATAAGAAAGGGTCTTGAGTCGGCTTCTGAACAGATTTTTGACTACCTAGCACTTCAGCTTTTCCATCCTCACCACAACACCTGAAGAGCTATCAACATTCACTCAACATGTCTCCCGACACCAAGCTCTACAAGCATCGCTGCCGCTATGACTCATGCCCCGAGAGGTGGTCCAGGTTCCCGACCAACGAGGCAGACCAAAATGACATAGAACAGACCACCTTGAAGGATCCGATCGTCCATCGACACATCTTCCACGACCTTAAATGGCAGACCGAATCTTTCACCATTCAGAGCTCAGGTATGCGGGCAGTCATCTTGACCGTCCTGGACAAGTATCAAGATCTTGACCTTGATGTTGAGAAATGGACTTTCAAACCTCCATTCATGCCTCTCGTCCATCGCTGGGATCGTCTCCTGTCTCTCTGCAAGTCTAAGGATGAGGGGCACGAACCAGAGGCTGCAGCCAAGCTCCTGGAATTTCTCACCCCGATCTTGGCCCCCAAGGTTGATGCACTCATGAAGACTCGCGAAACCGGAAACGTCATGTTCGACGACCTGTGGCAGATCTTTGCTCCACACGAGTTTGTGATCACCAAGTTCTACGGTGTAGAGGCTGTATGCCGTGTCACCAAATACGAACTCGTGAAGCAACCTCCAAAGCCATCATACTGGGAGATTCACATGGAGTATATCGACTGGAACGGCAATCGTTGTGGCTATGCGAAGACCATGATTATCATCCCAGAATTCGCTGCCTATCGACGGGTTACTTCGCTACCTGCGTACCCCTTGTCCTTCCACAACTCCCCCTCCAAGATTCGAAAGCAGATGACAGAACGAGGTCGAAAGTTTGAAGCCCTGCGTGGTTACCACTTCCAAGCCTGTTCTGGATCAAAGATTCTGTTGCCTCCTGGAAGGTCAGAGGAGCGACCGGTAAGACTATAAACGGAGATAACGTATTGACTTTCGCTGACGAGTAGCGCAGGTGTCTGGTCGAGTAATTATTGACGCTCACGCTTACTACATGACCAATGATATAGTCAAACCCGATCTCGCACCCCTGGTTGACGCCGACCAGGTTGGTCAGAAGAAGAAGTCGGACCAAAAGAAGTCCAAAGCTCATGAATGTGACTGGGGAATCGACGGCGATTGTGACGACGACGACGACAACAGCGACGACTCAGACACCCCGAAGGAAACCAATACGTCTGTGGAAGGTAATGCAGAAATGACAGTCAAGGCACCAAATGATACTGCAGGACGTTCTGAGGATCTCGAGCCCCTCACCGATGATATGTGTCTTGTTGCGACACCGTGGCTGAAGGGCTTTGACCTGAAGACCAAGGAATGGGGTAAGTTGAGATGCCTCGGGACTCCATGTATAAGAGCTGACAATCACGAATAGCCCAGTTCTATGTGGAAGACCTGACCCCTGTGGTGTGGAATGATGCTGCGTTCAACCATCTCGTGCTTCCAGGCATGGAGAAGCAGCTTGCTTGGGAGTTTGTGGAGAACAAGACTCTCGCCAATAGCTTCGACGACTTTATCCAAGACAAAGGTGAGGAGTCCCCAGTGGCAATTTCGATCAATGTCTGACATTTATAGGTCGTGGTATCATCATTCTCATGTTTGGTCCACCTGGTGTAGGAAAGACCTATACCGCAGAAGCAGGTAAGTAAACTTGATCACTATAGAGGCGTTTACAGGCTGACTCAAGTTCTAGTTGCTGAGAAGGCACGTGTACCCCTGTACTCCATGAGTGCTGGAGATCTGGGAACGGTACCGAAGGAGGTCGAGCTTGCGCTGGAACGAGCACTCACTCTCTGTGGTCTCTGGAACGCCATGCTCCTCCTAGATGAGGCCGATGTCTTCCTCGGTGCTCGTACCGACAGCGATCTAGCTAGGAATGAGCTTGTAGCTGGTAAGCATAGGTCTTCCTAGTCTTCCTTCTAAGTGTAAACTAACAAATACAGTATTCCTCACCAAGCTCGAGTACTACACGGGAGTCTGCTTCCTCACGACCAATCGAACAGCCAGTATCGACACGGCCTTCCAATCCCGCGTGGATCTCTTCCTCCCATACAGGGACTTGACTTTCGAAGCACGAAAGAAGGTCTGGCAGAACTTCATCACTCGCGCTGGGGGTACCCAGGTTGAGATTCCTGACGAGGATATGAACAAGCTGGCTGAGATGAAGCTGAATGGTCGTGAGATCAAGAACTTGATCAAGAGCGCCCATCTGCTTGGTCTCAAGAATGGCGGTGTCATTCAGGTAGACCGGCTGTTGATGTTGGCTCAGAATCGGGTTGCTGCTCTTGGTGAGTTGAAGAACCACTGAGAGGGCGATCTATCGTGATACCCAGTCGGGTGGACAGTAGAGGAGGACATTCTTCTCATCGCGATGGTGGATAACAACAACCATGGTAGTGCTTAGATAGATGAAGTTCAAGCACCAAGGATATCCATAGATAGATGGCCTTGATACACCAAAAATACCAAAATGTTGTAGTTAATGACCACAATGACACGAAGTTGTGATTTCTAGCCCCATGAACCCCCAACGCCCATACAGGGTCGCAAACCATCGTTGAGGTCTGTTTCTCTTGGCGCTGACAATTATTACTCAAAGGTAATGGCATCTATTCATTAGCATCGTGCTTAGCCATGAAGATTTCCATCCTCACATTCTTATACTAAACCACTTTGATCTTCTTCAGTGAGATGTGATTGATGGCAATATTGTGGCCGAAGGTTGCTAGCCGAGGTGATCGGGGACTAGGTCGTCTTGGTACCTTGAGCCTTGACATATGCAATGGAACCATCTCTCGCTTGACCGCGACCCCCAACCCCCAACTGATTACCTTATATTGGACTAGTCAAACCTTAGATGCGGAAATGTAAACGGTCATTTGTATCGCTTTTGGGCTTTTAGTCCACTGAGACGAGCATAGGCGATGAAACTAGGCTGACCAAGTGAACATTGCAACATCGTGTATCGCATATCAAGCTCATTGATGAGACTCTTCTTCTCAAATTCAGAAGATCTCCTCTGCAGATCAGATAAAGAATACGAAATCATCCCGCAATTTAAGCATGCCATTCCCTTCATGGTTTCCCGTTCGTTAGCACTGCTACCTACCCCAATAAGGTCCGAGCCGATCATTGTTTATCTTTAACCGTAATTTGACGGCAAAACATATTCCACCACTTACAAAGACCCCGTGATCTGCGCCGTTCGATCAAGAGTCCTTCTTGTCTGATCATTGGTGCTAATTGTCAAGCCCGACAGGGGTTCCCCGCAAACACCCCGGAATTAACCAGTACCTTAATCCTAACCGAGCTCGGGGTCCTTTGATGTAAAGAGAAAAAAGCGCAGGTGATCTTGAATATATATATCGTGCCAAAGACCATGTTTGTGCCATTGACATCTCAGTTCCTTCTCGTTATTGTTCAACTGCCAAGATGAAGCTGTCCTCGGTTCTCTGCGGTGTCTTTGCGACTCTTAGTGTTGCGTTTCCCAAGGAATATCTCAGTCTCGCGACTTGGGGTGTTGAGGGTTACGCCAAGGATAATCCCCTTGGTATCACCACGGGCGGCAAGGGTGGAAAGACTGTTACTGTCACTACGGCCGAGGAGCTTGTCGCTGCTGTCAAGGGTACCGAGCCCAAGATCGTGAAGCTCAAGGGCAAGGTTACTCTTCCTTCTCGCCTCAAGGTTGGATCCAACACTTCTCTTATTGGTGTTGGATTGACAGCTCATATCACTGGTGCTGGCGTCGATGTTTATCATGGAGACAATGTCATTCTGCAGAACTTGAAGATCACCCATATTTTGGATAATGATTGCATCACTATCCGAAACAGCACTCGCGTCTGGGTTGATCATAACGAGTTTGCTTCTGATATCAACCAGGGCCCTGATCACTACGTAAGTCTCGCGCAGCCCCCCAAATCGCCAACTGTTTAGCTAACCTCTTTTGCCAGGATGGACAAGTCGATATCATCCGTGCCTCGGACTGGATCACGGTCTCATGGAACTATTTCCACGACCACTGGAAGTCTTCCCTCGTTGGCAACGACGCTACTTTTCGCGATCTCGACTTCGGCCACCTCCACGTCACATATCATCACAACTACTGGCGCAATATGGGAACTCGTGGTCCTGCTGGTCGGTTTGGCCACCAGCACATTTACAACAATCTATACGAGGACTTCCTGTACCAGGCTATCCATAGTCGATCTGATAACCAGGTATGTCCCACGGAGCTTATTGAGGGTATTTTGACTGATTGAAATAGGTACTTGTTGAGGGCAACGCCTTCCGAGGCAATACCAGCGAAGCTCTGAGCACTTATGGTCTTGTCATCCCCATGGACTCTCCAAACACTTGCACTTGCGGCGACGAGGAGCTTGATGGCTACGCCAATCTTGGAGCCAGTATGTATAAACTTAATCATTGAAGCTCTCATGACTGACTACTAAACAGAGAACGATTGGGGCAAGGCTGGAGTTAACATTACACAGAAGGGCAACTTCTACAAGGCTGATTACAAGTACAAGTTGACTCCTCTCAAGCTTGTTCCCACCGTGGCCAAGCTTGGTGCGGGTGTTGGCAGGATCTGGTAAAAAAGTAGCCTCAGCGTCTTGTCATTTAGCTATTAATACGACCTATGCTGCTTCATTGCAGTCTTGAAACTAATATCAGTATCTCGAAAAGATTCTTTCGGGCCGTGAATGGAGTCCTAATCTTATAATAATGGGACTCTCGTACCCTTGTGTTGGTTCTGTAAAGTTGCCTAGTCTTGGCATCCTAAAGAGGTTACTGACCAACTGAAGAAGGTCAAAAGTGTTTAGTTTGCCCACTTTTGTTGGTTGTGCATCATCGCTCAAATTTGTCTTAAATCAGCCCGAGACCGACGTTGAAACTCAGAGTCGACACCGCCAACATGCGACTTGCTAGAATCCGAAGAAAGCTTCAACCATCATCTCAGACATTATTAACATGCTTTTTCTCATTCATTATTTACACGCCAATTTTGATTTGGCTCGGGTATCACCTAAACATCACCAGCTACTTCCAATTCCACAGGATACTTCCTGAGAAAGGCGAAACTCGACCCCCACCGCCACCGGTGGCTTGTCTTTCTCATGTACATGTATCAAAAACCAACGATACTTGCGATTGCGAGTCATTAGCTCTCGAGTACGGCGTCTCTTCTGCAGAAATATTTATCAACAACCCCGACATCCTCCAATGCGACGATATGGTTGAAGACGTGCCAATCTGTCTACCATTTCAATGCAATACTTATCAAGTTAATGAAAACGACACTTGTACCTCTGTGTCTGAGTCCTTGGGTATCACCATAAAGGACTTCATGTCTCTCAATCCCTGGAGCCCTGATGGCATTTACAAGGATTTCCCGTTCGGTAAATTCGTTTGCACTACGCCATCTGACGGCCATTACAGCCGAACTATCAGAAAGTCTGACCCGGCAGACTCCAATTATGCTGATGAGGTTGTTCCACGACCCGAGGACGCCGATCCGGCTGCGAACCAACAATGCGGTCGTTGGTATACAGTTGAGGAAGGAGATGACTGTCTCTCGGTCCTGGGCCAGCACGACATGAGTCTATCTTTATTCACAGCTGCCAACCCATCGATATCGCCAAGTAACTGTACTACGAGTCTCATCCCAGGACAAGCGTACTGTGTCGGCCCAACCAAAAACGCTCTACCAGAATCATATCCCCCTCCTCCATACTGGCGCCACGGACGTTATTTCAGTGGCAATGACGATTTTGATCGTCCCACCCTTGCTTTGACAGGTCCTAGGTTGAGCCATATCAAGCCTCTATCTATTTCTTCTTGTCAAGCCTACTGTCTCTCACTCTCCTTACCTGTTTTTGGTCTACAAAATCGCGATACCTGTATATGCGACGATCGTTTGCGAATGGATAGCAGGCGTGACAAGATTCGGGGCTGCGAATCTCGCTGCGGCTGCGGAAAAGAAGATTGTGGTCCGGAACAACATCCTATTGAAGTCTTTAGTTCTCAAGAGCATCTGGCTGTTGAGTACGTTAATATCGGATGCTTCGAGAGTAAGAAGGAATACGTGTTACTAGGAAAGAACTATATGGAATGGAGAGACGACACTCTGGAAGAGTGCGCATACTTCTGTCATGACTCTGACTACTTTGCTCTCCAGACCAAGTATTATAGTTCAGTGGAACGAGTCAACTTTTGCATTTGTGGCAATCAATTGAACCCAAGCATTAAGAAGCTGAAGGGAGATAAAGAATCTGCTGATGAGAAGGGGGATGTCTGCAAGGGAAAAGGAGGAACGAATATTTACACTACAAACTCTAAGTATACAGAATCTTCCTAAGTATAGCTCCTATGGAAGGTTAGGCTATGCTCTGACAGCACTACATGCCCGTGAGGTGCAACAGCAACAATTACATTGCTAGTATGCCTCCATATCTCGATAAATCCAACGTCTGTGAATTTGGCCAACCAAGGAGGGGTTATGTTCCACCGCGCCCTAAAGATGATTGAGCCCTCCCATCAAACTCTATTTCAGGCAGCTGTCTATCTATACGGTACCGAACAGAGTATCAATATATAGGCAAACATAATCGTGGTGCATTTTTAGCCAATCGTCAAGCTGATTGTGAACTTTCAGCTCCTGCAGTCAATAGCGTCTATACAATTTTTGTCCTTCTTGTATGCAGCAAAGGTGGGATTTTCTTGTTTTCTTACCTATTTCAGCTCTCCACGTGCGCGATAAGTACACAGCGACGATTGCTTTCGAGTGGTTGACTTGGATTGGGAAGTTACACTGCAGAATTGATAAATAATCTGGTGCCGTGGCATACTTTCGTGCAGACAGATTTTCTTCTGAAACTCCTCTGTCTTTTTAAAGTATACTTATTCAAGTGGTAGCAAGTTCAGTCATGACTACAAACCTCTTTCAGTTCCTTATTGGAACGATTGGTACTATCAGCATTTGCTTCATCATTAACAAAATTCTCAACCGAATCGTACTCTACAAATCGTCCACCGCACAACATTGGGATTGGAGTAAGGAAATCGTGCTTATCACAGGTGGCAGTGGCGGCATCGGCTCTGAAATGGTCAACATATTCTCCCGCAGAAACATCAAAGTTGTATCCTTTGACATACACCCACCAAAAAGCACACTCTCTGCAAATACACATTTCTACAAAGTCGATGTTACTTCGCCACATAGCATACATGAGGCCATGGAACAAGTCCGTCGGGACATCGGAGATCCAACGGTCCTGATCAATAATGCTGGCATCGCCTTAGGCAAAGACATTCTTGCTTGCACAGCAGACCAGATCAAGCAGATGGTCCAGGTCAATCTGCTGGCACACTTTTGGCTTGTGCAAGAATTGGTCCCATCCATGGTCAAGCAGAATCACGGCCATGTCGTTACAATTGCCAGCGTGGCTAGCTTCATTACTATCGCAAGCAATATCGACTATAGCTGTACGAAGGCTGCGTTAGTAGCCTTCCATGAAGGCCTAACGCAAGATCTGAAGCATAGATATAACGCGAAAGATGTGCTTACAAGGTGAGTGTAATTTCCTTTTCCTGGACACCAAGTCATCTAAAAATTTCTGGTAGTATTATTTTCCCTTACTGGGTTCGCACGACTCTGATACAGAACCTCACTACACATTCGACTTTCCACGATCCACTTCAGGAGCCGCACAATGTAGCTGAAGCGATTGTAGATCATGTTTTGAATGGCCGCCGCGGAGACCTCTTTTTACCAGGTTATGCAAGTCTTTTATCTGGAATTCGCGGATTTCCTGCTTGGATGCAGGAGATGATTCGGGACAGCAAGGCCGGCGTTCTACGGGAAACTAGTTTTTGAGACTTGATATGGGAGTTGACGAATAACTTCTCTGTCCATAAGGGATTGGCTTCTGAGCTACGTTATGGAAGTACGTAGAGGCGTCTGCCTTTGGCGGCGCTGACTCGATATAGTACTAAAATAAGAGTGGTTGAAAAGGCAAGACGTCATACATCGATTAGCAGTGGAAACTTGAGTAGATTCATGATATAACCTGTGTATAGACTAAGCTCTAGATTGCTACGTTCACAAAATATCTGATAGCAGCCAAAGTAGTAGCGGTTAGTGCCAATTGTATTAGCCTACTTGTCTGCCCTTACAAGTGGAGATATCGGATCACGGTGAAGCCATTTCCACTCAACGGAACCACCGCCCTCCACAAACTGACCCCGGCCGTTCCGCCACCCACTCCGCTTCAGGCCTCACCACCGCGCGGAACTAAGAAGAAGCGCTTTGACAACTGCACCAAACTCGATCCTTCAACGAAAATGATCATGCGCGATGAAACTTTGGGTAACACGGCGGTTCCTTCACGACGTTCATCCCACGTCCACGGTTCTACCCCAGCTTCAATGCTGATCCCCAAGTGCGGAGAAAATCTGGGGAAGCATGGAGCGGAATTATTGCCGACTCCAGACCAGGATATCGTGATGGACTATTTAAAGAAGAGTGGATAATGGTCAAAATCTCTTTCCCATCAGCAGATCAGCTTCAACTCCTCATTCTTCTGCCTCTGTACTTCGAAATGGCGAATCTTAAATCCCTCATCTTTCTGGCTGCCGTTTCGACGGTACGCGCTACTATCAGCCCTGGTAGTCTCGTCACTATCTCAACAGCTGTCGATGCTACCAGTGGCGCTGCCTGGTGGGATCCTCTGGACGAGTATGGCGGCTATGACTGGCTTGCTTATCTGAGGAATCCTCCCGGCGGTGCTATCGCTGATAATAATGTCATGGTTGCGCGCCGCTCTATCGCAGATGGCACTGTCTCTCGCGATTGTGTGAGAGATTCAGACGGAGAGTGCGCTGTCTTTGCAGATGATCTTGGACATAACACTCCCAGCATCAGCGTTGATGGTGATGGCTATGTCCATGTTTTCACGAGCATGCATAACGAGCCATGGAAGTACTTCCGCTCGTCTCAGCCGTATAGCAGCACCCTCGTCAACGCCAGCTCTGATATGCCCGATCAGAGTGTCCTCATCACGTACCCTGTTATCAAGCGCGATGCTGATGGAAACCTGTGGCTTATCGTCCGAGGACAAGCATCTGGTGATGGCTCTGCACGAGGAGGATACTTCTACAAGTACACCACGAGCAACAAGACGTGGGCTCGCATCAGCCTCTGGGCCTACAACAAGGGGTACTCTGTCTATCCCGATGACATTGCCTTTTCGTCTGATGGAGATGTTCATGTTCAGTGGGAATGGAGCAAGTATCCCGCCTCTGCTGTGCGCCACCAGGGAAGCTATGTCCGCTATCGACCTTCGACAAACTCCTTCACCTCCGCCTCTGGATCTACCGTTTCGATACCCATCACCCAGAACACCGCGGACATCGTGTATCAGCCTCTGACTTCAGGTGAGACATACAGCGGCGACATCAACGCTTCACCTGGCCCAGCTTTCCAGAGCGCCAAGATGGCTCTTTACGAACGCCCCTCTGGCACCGTTCACATCCAGAATGCCTACCGTTTCAAGAATTCTACCAGCGGAACATGGCAAGTCCGCCGCGCAACAGCCACATATGGCACATCGAACCCCTGGACACGTGAGATTCTGTACAGCGACAGTGAGACCAGCGCTGGTATTGGCATCACTCATGACGGAACAACTGCTCGCATCTACTACAGTCGCTCTTCTGCAAGTGCTTTTGTGCTGGAGAATGTCGGTGGGGCTGGTTGGACCAATACTGCCATTGAGCCGGCTGTTGGTAAGAAGGTGCAGCGTCTTCAGGCTTTGATGAGGAGTGACGGAACGGATGTTTTGTATCTGGGCGCGCCGACGAATGTGAACTCGACTACCGGCAGCTTGTATCTTTTGACTGTTGGCGGCAGGACCTAGTAGCACGATGCCTGTCTAACACGAGAGACTTGGATGTGATCTAGTGGAGTAGCCATAGTTGAGGTCTGATCTGGTCCCATATTAGTCAACACGACCCTTCTCATATTTCAAGGGTAGTTTCACTATATATTACATGTCCATATTTGTTAAAAATGACAAATCTTACTGCCCAGCGTCATACCCATAGTCTCCGTCCTCTGGATACTCAACTGGCATCTCAGGAGTGATATTACTAAAGTCTCCGTGAAAGTTCAGAATGCTATTCGTGAAAGAATCATCTGGTCTTCCTGTAGCATTGAACTGAGACGTCGACATGTCCTCCACGCCGAGCATTGGGGCCGACAAGTATGCCCAGAAGTTGAGCTCATCGGGTGCGACTGTAACATCTGAGAGATCAAAGAGTGGCCACGTATCTTCTGGCATCATTGATGATATAGTGTTGTGACTCTGCCCGTCGCCAAAGAGTCCTTGTTGAGTATTTGTTGCCGTCCCAAAAGCGGCCCAATTCTCGCCCGTGGGTTGCGCCCCATATTCAGCTGTATGAGCTGCTGGTCGGTGTTGAGTCTCGGTGTCTACAGTAGGTCCATAGACCTGGTTCATTGCTCTGTTACCCGATTCCATATTAATGTTTCGAGGACTTGTGTCTTGCATATTTGTCTCGCCTCCAACAGCAGCCAGGCTCCGTTGTGACACGCCATCAGAATCCTGTCTCCGGAGCTGCTGTATGATAGAACGCCTTCGATCTCGCCGAGATTCCTCAGAGTTATGGTGTATTGGTAGTCGTTGGCCTCCTCCTGCTGACCGCATCATATCCTTCTCGACCAGATCGATAGTAGCATCAGCTAATTTGGATAGTGCTTCACGCGCTCTGGCAATCTTTTCCCACCGTGCTCCGAGTTTCACAAGTATGGTCTTCCATTGAAACAAACAGCTCTTGAAGGAGATCCAGTCATCTTTTGCCTTGATTCGCGCCTGTGTATTCTTCCAGACGATGAATACGAGAGTAACTCCGCTCATGAATTGGAAATGTAGGTCTATCCAGGTGAAGTCCATTAGACCCTCGCTGATACGAAGATATGAGAGCTGAATAAGGTCCTTGGCAGCTTCGTAGCATGACAGCGTGTCAGTAATACTGAGCGTTGGACGAGATGGAGATGGTCTGTAGAGGATGAGCAGCGCTGTACGATACCAGTAGCCCCACCAGTTGACGTTATGACCATCGGAGTCAGTGAGAGTCAGGGCTACTGAGTTCCAGCCTTTCAACCGCTCAGCCATCTCCTTAGTCCACTGGGTGAGGTCTGTGCCCTCTTCGCCAGCGCCCGTATCGTCTCGCCGTACTGCATGTAGCTTGTGTACGATCTCACTTTCGAGTCGTTGCAGTTCAAGCCAGTGCAGTATCTGTGGTCTCTTGCTCGGTACTAGCGAATGTCTCGGCAGATGAATGTCGACAGTAAAGTCGTCAAAAGTGAAGGGCCGACCAAGAAGAATATTGAGTGTCCGATCAAAACTGTACGTTACCCAGAATAGTCTTCGCTTCGTATCTGCTTCACTTATCCTCTCAACTTCTGCGTCGTTACCAGTTGAAGAAATAGCGATTGTGGTTTCTGAGTGATATCCGAGATCAATGCACATCCGCATGCAAAGACCTGAGATATACCAAACCGGCGCAGAGGATGAGTCGAGGATCGAGAGAAGCAACAACAGTAGAAGGCATTGAACTGACTTGACATTCTTTGTCTGCATGATCAGACTGATGTCCGCCATCGCATTGGCAGTGAAGCCTTTCGATAATGTCGTGCTCTCATTATGATCGTTGGACATGAACATGAGAGAGATGGCAAGCACCATGTTAAGCATGAATCGAGTCCACACCTCGCCAGATGCTGGTCGATTTTGGCCATCACTGTCGTTATGTCGAGCGTAGAATTCTGTCACGGCCTTGCTGAATTCCTGCTGGTCAAGAATGGGATACTGAACCTGATATTGGCTGAAGAACGTGTCAATGAGACTATTAGCCGTCTCTCGTGATGGTAAGGCAATTCTGGCACTGCTAGTAGTGGGCCCCTTTGGTCCGGCTCGAGCTTCTGTCGCCTCAGATGGTGATTCGAAGTCTGGATAGTTTTGCTGAGCGGACTCGAGAACTGATCGAACCAAGTACATTCCTACGGTTCCGTAAGCTCAAGTAGTTGATGTCAAAAGTGTGTCCCTACCACTTGAAGCTCCGATAAAATGAGCATGGCCCTCGTCCCCGACTCGAATTAGGTCTTGAGGGTGCTCGTCGTCTGAGCGCAAGGTCGAAGTAGGCGGCGAGACCTCGGCTGTCGCATCGTCAACCTCTTGAAGCTGAGATTCCAGTCGCATGAGCTGAGCTTCCAAATCAAGGATGTAGCTACGAGGATGGACGTCACCCGAGCGGCCATCCGTGTAATCACATATCGAGCCTGAATTTTGACATGGCTGGCAGGCAGGAATCTCTGTGTGACATTAGTGAAAGGGATCGACGCAAGACGAACCGTAGAGCAACTCACGTGTATCACAACGCGCTTTGCGTTTGCGACAACGATTACACGCGTTTATCGTCTAGGTTATTGTCAGTGATAAAAGCTCACATAGCCCCGAGTAAGAATCTTACGAAGTACGGCGGATCCATTGTCCGCCAAACACGCCATCATCCTACATAGATTTGGTGTATCTGACGCGACTGCTTCCCTGCAATGTCTCGTCTGCACGATCAAAGTCGGAGCCGATCGCTTTGAGTAAAAGTGCGGAGTAAATCAAGCGCGGAATTCATTCCGCCCCCGCTAACGAGGCAGCTGATCTTTTTCTCCACAATACTCCTCACATCGATCGCAACATACCCTGAAGTATTATTTTTCACATGATGAAGCCTACCATCAGTAAACTCCTAGACTTGGCTACGACTGTGGTATTCAATATTAAGCTCTCAAATGTACTATAACTAGAAATGAATGTAATCTAACCTGCTCATGGAGTTGAGTAGCACTAGAAATGACATGGATGGTCAACCAAAGCGTTAAATGAACGCTGGTAGTAGCGTATTCCTTCGGTAACGCGTGTCACCTACAAGTAATATATCTGGACAAAACAACAAAAATCAAAGCACAATAGTGATTAGACACAGTAAGAACAGACAGAAATTATAATCAACCATTTCCCGGGGGTGAATGGTTCGAGCGCTGATATATAATAGTCCCTTGGATCCATAATTGATTCTAGAGAAAGCGTTTGGTGGAATGGTTCGCTTGTACTGTTAACAACGTTGCTTTATGATAGCTAGTCACATCAGTCACCAGACGATTTAGCTTTAACATGCCAAGCCCGAAAGAAATTGTCGAAAGTATGCGTATCCAAGAAATCATAGTACCGTAAGAGTCTCAATTAGTTAACTATGTAGATAATAACATAATCTTCCATATCCACCTTGAATAGTTCTCATACAGTCAAAGCCTCGCTCCAAAGGCATAAACGCGAAGCTATCCTTATGAGCTGCATCACCGACACGAGCCGAATCACACAGACTTATCCCGAACCTCAACTCGCTCCTCCTCAACCCCAAGCATCTGCTTAGGTGTAGCATCCTCTTCAGAATGAATGTTGAGCGATCCAAAGTGCGAATCCAACTCCTCCAGAGTCTTGTTCTTGGTCTCAGGGTAGCAGGCATAGACAAGAATGGCAGCAAAGACGTTGAAAGACATGAAGATGAAGTAGACGCGAGGTCCGATGCGGGAGACAGCAATGGGCCAGACCTGACCGACGATGATCGAACCGAGGGATGAGCCGGAAGAGGAGATGGCGAGACCCTTAGAGCGACAGTTGGCGGGGAAAATCTCAGAAGCGTAGATCCAGGCACAGGGTCCGAAGCCCATACTGTCTGTGAAGTTGTTAGGATGTTGAATGATTATTGGGTAATCTGATAACTTACATCCAACGGTGAAAAAGAAGATGAAGAAGATATTGGTGTAGTTGGCACTTTGGTTGTTTTGTCCGGGATAGGCAGTTTGAAGAGCACCATTGATCTGGAACATGTCAGTAACTGTAATGAGACTGATATGTAGCAACTCACCATCAAACAAAAGGCCATGATGATAGCTCCAATACCAAGGGAATGTCTTCGACCAAGCTTATCAATGAAGAACATGGCGGCAACGGTGCAAACAACCTGCACAGTTCCATCGATGCCAGAGGCAAGTAGACTCAATTCCTCAGAGGTACCAGCGGCGATGAAGTTGGTGGGGAGATAGTATCGAATTCCAGCAGCACCACTCATCTGTTGGAGGAAGGCAAGAGACCAAGCACGCCAGAGTCGTGACCATAGTGGCTTCTGCTGAATGAACACACGGGCTGACGTGATGGAGTTCTCCTTATGCCAGAGGATATTGGCGCGAATCTCGTCGAGTTCGGGTTGGATTTCGATGGCAGAGAGACCGCGGAGCTTGCAGAGAGACTCGCTTGCGGCTTCGACTTGGTCTGTTTCAACGAGCCATCGGGGGCTGACAAGAGTTAGAGGGCAGCACAGAAGACAACTGTAGATAGACTTACCTCTCAGGAATAAACATGACACCACCGAGGAAGAGAAGAGCAGGGACGAACTGCATGGCGGTGGAAAGGCGCCATTCAAGATCGATACCATTACCGTAGTCCCAGAACGAGTAGCCATAGCCAACCCAGAATGCCATAGAGATACTGCACCAGTTAGCACTATACTCGCTTGGTGCGAAGGCTTACTTACCCAGAGACAATGCCGACCTGATTAGCAGCAACGTAGAGACCACGATGCTTGGCTGGCGAAATCTCACTGAGATACAGCGGGACAGCAGTGGAAACAACACCTGTTCCAACACCAGCGATGATTCGTCCGACAACCATCATGGCGAGGTGAACAGCACCAGTCTGAATCGCAGCTCCAACACAGAGGAGGCAGACGCCTCCGAAGCCAGCCACTCGTCGACCGTACTTGTTGTTGATGGGACCTGCGAGGAGGGCGAAAGAGGCGAATTGACCAGCGGAGAAGATAGCCGTAATGAGTCCCTTCTCACCGGACGAGGGATGGTCGAGGGCTTTGTTAAAGCCGGGGGACACGTAGATGGTACTGAGAATGCCGATATCATATCTACATACCGTAAGTTTCAGGTCAATGCGCGTTGCGAACTCTTGACTTACCCCCAGAAGATTGAGCCCATCGAAATGACAAAGATACTAAACAAGAGCCAGCCGCTCATCTTGCCTTGCGCAGGCACGGCACCCAACTCGGTAGTCATCTTGATAACAAACAGTCAGAGATAGTAATTGAACAAGTTGTGAGAACTCAAGTATTCGTGCTGATGAGTTTCCCCGCAAGAAAGTCTGGGGAAGGCATACTTTTTAATCTTTTGTCAAATGGCTCTAAATCTGGGGTAGCGAAGTCGGGTTCTGGATGGAAACAGGGATTTTCATGGTATGATTCCGCGTTGCGGGGTGCGCTAAAGCTAGAGACGGAGCCTCCGCTTGCTTCTCCTCCCTCACGACGGTGGTCCCGTCTGGGGCTTTTGGATGGAGCTGTCCCGCTTTGCGATAAGTTCCAAAGTCTGGTTCACAATGGACTGACTATTAGATGCAGGTCCAAGTCTAACGATTTACGAAAAATACTGATCATCACTTGACCCAATTCCCTGCCATGACCGTCAACGGCACCAACGGGGATTCCCCGTCTCTCGGCGAACTTAAGCATATCTCTTCAACTCGCTTAACTCCCAGCCTCAGCATTCATTCATTCTCTATCCTTACAAACCATGAGTTCAGTCGGAGCTTCCGTCCAAGCCAACACCTCACACTACAATTCCCGCCTGATCTAGACCCTGTATCGGGACCCCAGAATTTATCGGACCAGGAGAGATGTCTTTCTTTCACACCTTTCCATTTACAGTATGCAGAGGATGGGGCCATTGAGAGTATCTCTCTCATGGCGCGCAATGGCCGCGTTACCGGACTGTTGGGACTCCCAAGGCCGCATGGACCGTTGGTCGCTAAGATTGTTGAGGTTGGTGGCGGATTCCCCTCTGAGATCATGGACCAAACCGGCCAAACATTATGCATTGCTGGCGGTACTGGAATCGCACCATTTATTGCTTTGGCGGCGGCCAAAAACTGTAGCCACAGTACCAATGACCTGAAGCCCAGTGTCATTTGCAGCATTCGCGGGGATGACTTTGGAGTTATCGAGTATCTCTGGAACCACGAGATGCTATACCCGCGAGATTGGAATTTGATTCGAATTTTCGTGACGCCTGGAGAAGAAACTGGTGGGATGGCTGCTGGCAAGTCACAGAGCTGGTGGCTCCAGCGCTTCAAAGAGCTCGTACATGATCAACACGACAGCGATGTCTTCCGCCTTGGGAGAATCGAGAAAGAAGACTTGGAGGGGTTTAGTGAACATATAGATGGACCAGTGCTTTTCTGTGGGAGTAAACAATTGGAATGGCAGGTCAAAATGTGGTTTCTTGGCAAGAAAGATATTCATTGCACGGAGAGATAGAGAATAATGTTCGTTATTTTACTTCCAACAATTCTCTATTACCCTATAGATGACTCAAAAGCATATATAAGAAACTAACAGACGTACGAAACTGATTCTCAGCTATTTGTATCTATTCGTACACTCTGACTTCGAAAATACCGCCAAAGGCATTGTCATCACCATTCAGCCCCAGAACCTCAATCCCAAGCTCCTTCACCGTCCTACTCGTCTCAAGAACAACCTCCCGACGTGACAGGTGATTCTCATCCTCAACATATAGCTCTCGCTCTCCATCAGAGAGGTCCAACAGACGCCACTTCTTGACACAGAATGGGATAGTCCTTTCTGGGTGACCTCTCAGCACTGACTCAAGGGCGTGATCGTAGTCTGTATCAAAGTGCACAACAACTTTGTTCACCTTGACAGGGTTATCCCAACCAATCTTGAGAATCTTCCTACCAGAGGAGTCGGAACGGGGAACCCAGCAGTTGGTTCTCTTGGTCGGACGGGGAACGCCATTGCAGATGTTCTCGACCCCCCAAGCCTTCACAGGTGGATCCAGCGTCAAGGCGAGGTTATGACCCATTGGCCTTCGAACTGGTGTCCAGCGCTCAAACTCATCGACTCCGACATCACTAGGTGGGCTTTGAGTACATTCGTGCTCAACAGTCATGAGAGCTGATACGCGTGTCTTGCTGGTGCAAAGTGCCACCGAGTCGTTCTGCAGGAACGATAGGAAGACATATTGAGTCTGAGGGTTCTCAACCTTGAAATCAATAACAAGATCATTCTGTCCAGGAACCAGGGAAAACTTGGTCTCAGCCAGGATGACCTCAGGCGTGTAGTTGTAAGGCTTCTGAGATCCTCGAAGCTGAACCGTCAATACAGTGTTTTCGACTGACATAGCTGCGACGGAGAAGGTAGGACCAGGCCCTTGTGAGAGGGGGAGCATCTGCGCAAGACTTCGGACCAAGACCTTTGGTGGCCCGTCGGCTGGAAGCTGCGATAACTCAAACGATGACCCCTCAATCTTGGTGGCTGAGCGAACAAGATCTTCAGAGTCGTTGAGCTTATACCCAGGAATGAATTGACCAAAACGCATGAGCTCTCGCTGGAAGTTCTTCATATTGCTCTTGACAAGTAATTCCATAGGATCGACGCTCTGCTTCTTACATAGAGAAGCAGCGATACCCAACGCGTTGGCATTGGCTCCACACGTTGCCATAACGCGGGTAGATGCAAAGGCGACGTGGGAGGCTGACATGATGCGGCCTCCGTACATAAGATTGGGGATCTCGGAGCAGACCATGGACGAGAATGGTATTTGGTAGACGCCTGCGAGGGTTAGTAAAAAGAGGCATCGGTTGGGTGTTAAACGTACCCTTTGAGTGCCACTGAGTGCAGCCGTCGACTTCGGAGAAGACACCATCAGCGGGATGTAGATCGAGAGACCAGCCACCAAAAGAAACGGCATCGGAGTGATAGCGCTGTTCGACAATGTCCTGCTGTACCATGATAGTAGGGCCGACTGTGACTGTTAGCTCTGCTCACAGATGATGCATATGGAAGACTCACTGAACCGTCTACTCTCTCTCTTCCCCGGAATGGTCCCAACCCACTCAAGCGTCAAATTCTCCGCTTCGGGAAACCTCCCCGAATTCTTAAAATAATCCCAAACTCCATACACAACCTTCCAAAGCTCCCACTTGATCTGCTCCGTATCATGGATGGTATCAAGTCTACCACCGTACTCAATCCACCAGAGATTGCAACCCATTTCTTTGGTGCTAAAGCTCTTGAACCGAGGAATCTCTCCCTCCACGTCTTTCAGAGCGTAAGCTGGTGCGACGTACTTGACGGGTTTGCCGGTGTCTTTGGTGTAGAAGTAGATAGAGTGGCCGAGAAGATGGCCGTACTCGGAAGATGGCGCGAAGAGCTCGTTGAATTCATCGCGCTTTTCGGCGCCGATTCTGAAGGGTGCGCCGGCGAGGAATGAGAGTGTGCCGTCGCCAGTGCAGTCGATGAATTGCTGAGATTGGATAGTGTATTTTAGAGAGGACTGTGAGTTGAACGCGCTGACAGAGCTGATTCTATCACCGTCCTTGTCGCAGCCAACAAGAGCTGTGTTCAGAAACAACTGGATATTTGACTCCAATCTCACTTTCTCCAGAAGAATCGTATCAAGAATCAGAGGATTGCCCTCGGGGTTTCGATACAAGTTCTCGAGTAAAATCTCATCAACAAGACCGCCCTCTCTCGCATAGCGATTGTTGTTAAACATATGCGACGTAGCTCCAAGGATCCATAGTCGGACCTCACTGGAAGCATTGCCTCCGAGAACAGGTCTGTCCTGGATGAGAATGACTGACACGCCATTTCTCGCGGCTGCGATGGCTGCGATAGTGCCCGCGAAGCCTCCACCACAGACACAGAGATCTGAGTTCAGTGTGCGGAGCTGAAAGTCACGGCTTTGTGTTGCTGGCTCACGACGGAGGACAGGGTCGTGGGATATCCTTGCAGGGGCCATGGTAGCGAAGTCTGAGTGCTAACTAGCTGGCTAGTGGAGTGTTGTAATTTGTGTTCAAGTCAAGCTAGGATGATGAGAATGAGTAAATTGCATGCTATGAAATAGTCTCTTCTCTTTTATTACTCGCAATCACATTGCCTAATGATCAGCCCGATGCAGCCGCCTGCAACATGTCTAACGGTGAGTCAATCTTACGAGCAACATCAACGGAACCGCCGTTAGCCCGTTGACTTGCCACTAACACTTTTACGGTGGTTCCGTCCGACATTCCACTTTTCCCCCGCAAGCTAACCCGGAGACTCGCATCGGGGTGAAGGAGCCGCCTTTGCTCGGGTATTCGATGCTCAGCTGATGAAGCCATGCAATCGAGAAATTCGCGCTCGTGATATTTCCACGAGCCCACTTGAACATTTGTTTTGGCATTAGCTGTCCGACCCCGCATATTCTTAGGCGGGTACCGACGAACTGGTCACTCCGTACAACCATGAGCGAGACTGGAGAAAATCTCCAAGGGCGGCCACTACGGAATGTCACCCTGCGAGTATCGCAAATATTTTCAGCATGTACTTTCTGTAAAGCTCGGAAGATCAAGGTATGCGACTCGTTATACCCTCAGACCGGACCCAAACTCATTCCTCGTAGTGTAATGGTGCAACTCCAGCATGCGGTGGATGTGTCAAGTTTGGCCGTCAAGCGACATGTTCTCTCTCGACAGAATCTGCAAACCGCGGACGAGATTATCCAACTTATCTTCGACAAAAGATTGAGGCTGCTCAACAACGCCTCAGCCAACACCACGCTAGACAAAACAATCTCACTTCGCCGTCAGATACTGAGCGGTCCAACCGGAATGAATCAGCAGAAACTCATCAACGATCTATCATCGATTCACTCATAGCAGACATCGGAGCACTTCCCATTATAGCATGCTCATATCCATCAGCCGCAGAAGGGCCTACACTATCTTCACTTGTGCTAGCGACTGCAAGCACCAATCAACTCTCATCAGCCCTAAGATTAACCCAAGCCAATGATGTTGCACCGTGTTTACCCAAAGAGTCGACCGCCTTGAGCCTAGCAAAACACTATTTTGACCAGGTTTACCCACGGATACCTTTCTTCTCTATCCAAGGCTTCTGGGTGCAGTTCGAGCATGTCTTTTCCGGCGTGGATCCTCCGCGTGAGCGCGGGCAGGATGGTCCACCACAGGATCCAGCCAGCGTCCTTACGCCTAGCCAGGATGACCTGGATCGATCGTCAATAAGTCATGGATATAGCTACTTCACTGTTCTGTTAGTGCTGGCTATATCAGCTTCGAGTTTATCACGAAGTGCCGATAGCGTGATATCAACACAAGCACAGAGGTTATTCCGTACAGCATTGACATTTCGCGAGTCAGCGATCTTACCAAACACTATTATCGGTATTCAATCGATCTTATTCTTGATCCAATTCGCTACTCTCAACCCCTCATTACTTGATGCCTGGTATCTTATCGGTGTTGGCATGCGTATGTGCGTTGATCTTGGACTCCATCAAGATCCACAACCTCTCGACTCAGTCGCGACAAGTCTCTTGGAGACACGACGCCGTCTTTGGTGGAGCATGTACTCTTTCGATCGGTCCATGAGTTTGGGATGTGGACGACCAACTGAGATATCTGACTCTGCTATCAACGTATCCCTGCCCACATTCAGAATTGAGACAGCTGCAACAGCTGTCGAGGTTCACGGCTATCTACAACGCTATCGTGCACTGCAGATCCAGTCCGAGATATATAATCGCCTGAATAAGTCTTCAGTATCTGAAACAGGTGATGCACAATCAGTTCATGAACAACTCGGCAAGAAGTTGGGCGATTGGAAAGACTCAAGTTCTCAACTACCGAACAAGACCCTCATCGAAAGTGAATGTTTGATGGGTCGTATGCTTCTTCTTAGGCCCTGCAGACTGTTACCTCAACGGACGCCTGATGAACTTGGTGAACTGTGGCAAGCAGCTGTCGGATTCATTGCGATATATCGCCGACTAGTGGAGTCTAACTCGATATTCTACGTTCAGATTGCCTGCGAGAAGGTTTACTGGACTGGTCTTATGGCGTTCTATAGCTACTGGCAACTCCACACTAGCACCGCTGGAGACCCTAATTCCATGCGGCGTCTGGATGTTTGGATGATCGTCAAGGATGTCATGTTCATCCTTCGAGCATTGAGTGAGAGATGGGACCAGGGAAAACTTCTTTGTGGACGATTCGATGACGTGAGCACCCGTGTTCTTGAGGTATCGGAAAACGACGTAGGAGATGGCATGGCGGTTGCACTGCCTGTTGAACTACAGAATCTGGAACAGTATACGAGCTTGACGGTAGTGTGGGCGTCGGGTCACAAAGTGGATCAGAGGAACGAACATGCGCTGGACACAAACGAGCTCCGACATTTGGTGTCTGAGATGTTGTAATTCGAGGTGGCTTTTCCACGCAGCTGAAAGCCTTCATGGATAAACTTTGCTGCCTCTTTATGTTACTAGCAGTTTCAGCTCTTGCTCTACCTATTTATATCACTTATCACAATGTCTGTCATACGAGGCTGTGATCCTCTGCAGGCTTATCATGCCATAAGTCCCGCTGAAGCGGAGCGTTGATAGTCCGTGCATAAGTTTAAACAGCTGATTTTGCCTCGGTTGAAGTTAAGATAATTATTCGATGATAGAATACACTAAATAATGGGAATTGCTAAAGCTAGAGAAGGGCCGCAAGTGCAGCAAGAAGAGAAATCATGCTAGATACATGAGTACTAGCACCACTGATAACAGGAACAGTACTAGGGTAAGATCCCTTGGAGCCAGGGACACTAGAGCTCTGAGATTCTCCCTGTGTACCGGAACCGGAACCGTCGTTTGAGCTACCATTGGGCGTGCCATTGGGGCTACTGTCAGATCCACCACCAGACTCTCCGTTAGCTCCAGGGCTGGAATATCCGTTCTTAGAACCAGAAGTGGAATCACCCTGAGACTCGCCGCTGTTGCCGTTATTAGAACTAGACTTGGACCCTCCGCCAGAGGCACCGTGAGGAGTAGTCGAATTCCAGTTCACACCCTGATGAGGTCTAACAACATTGTGCTGAGAGGGACAGTCGTATCCGCCACAAGTTGGTACCGCATCATTGCAATTGTCAGGGGTACCCCAAGAGTGTTCCCATGGCTGATATACAATCTTACCACTAGGGCAATTGCTGCAAGCTGTATCCGTCGGTACAAAGAACGAGTTGTAGTTATACCAGTCAGAGCATTGCTGGGGTTTGTAAACCGTGATGCTATCACAGCTGCCAGCGGAACAGAATTTAGGAATATACCTCTTACCACCAGCGCAGGAGCACGGTTCAGAGATATAGACCCATTGGCCATTACAGTCACTGCCGTTGATTTCGACAAAGACGTAGACAGTAGCAGAGTTAGTCGAATGGCACTTGCCAGCAGAGCATACCAGAGTGGCGGTGATGACCTCGGTAGCTATGCTTGAAGCTCCAGCATTGGTGATAGTGGTGGTGAAAGTAGTGACAACGGTCTTCTGATCTGTCACAGTTTGGGTGACAGACTCGGTAAGAGTGACGCCAGCCTCGAGGACAATGTAGACGGTGAGAAGAACACTGCTAGATATAGCTTGGCGAATCCGAAGCTTGGAGTCAGATTTACCTCCACAGAACTGGGTGTCGTCTCCAGGGCACTCGATATCACACTGGTCGAGGGGGACCCGGCTGGTAGCAGAACCAACCTCACCACCACAGTAACAAGCACTATACGAGTCAACAGCCAGGACTTGGAGTATAAGGATAACACTTACGTATCATAGACGCCAAAGTAACTCCGCCCAGCACAGAGAGTAGCACAAATATCCAGGTCCATCTTGGGGTTAGATTGAGCGAGCGTAAAGGTAGGGAAGCCAGCAGTAGAGGCAACACATCCGAAGAGAGTGAAATCGCCAACCTCGCCGGGAAATCCAGCGGGCAAAGTAGCAGTTGCAGAAGGAGAGGTACCAGTAGCCGTTCCTGCAGTTCCGCCCTGCGAGTTGGTAGAACTATCTACACTACTGACCTCGGTGGCAGTCTCAGTAGGGAAGATAGTCTCGCCTTCCGAATTGGTGGTGAAACCCTCACTGTTGGTACCAGTAGCAGCCCCAGTGGTCAAGACAGTCTGTCCACCAGACGTGGTAGTAGCAGCCTCACTACTGGCGACTGGCGTGGTTTCAGTGGGAAAGATGGTCTCCCCCTCGGAATTGGTCGTAAATTCAACGCTGTTGGTCGCGGAAGTACCAGTGGGGGTACCAAGGATAATCGAAGGGATGGGGGTTGAGACTGCACCCTGACCATTCTGGATGGCGGCCCCCTGGAGTATAATGTCCGTATTGTCGCCGTTGCAAGATTGTCGGAATATCATATCATATTCATCCTTCGGGGGTATAGGATTGGTAGATAGTTGTAAATTGCCAAAGCTCCCAGATATTGGGACAGCAAGGGCAAGCTCACCGTCGACCCAAACTTGAAAAACACAAGAGCTAGACTCAGCCCGCTTCCTCTTACCAGAAGAGCTCACGATTGTTACGTTAACGACGCGATTAACTGATATACCTAGAGCAGCACCAGTATCACGAGAAATATTAGCTTTGAAAGAAGCATAGGAATTATCCGAAGCAATGTTAGGAAGAGGGAAGAGGAGAGGTATCCGCTGGCGCCGCCTGAGGGTAGAGTCAGAGGCAACAGGAGACATGAGTCTATATTTGTATCATGTTAGTGTCATCTTGTTATTTTGGCAGCTTCTAGGTGACACTTGCATACTGTCACCATCGGGCGGTGGGTAAAGAGAAGCACCTGGGCCCAATATGGCGTTTCGCAGATCCAATGCAAATGATGCGACTCCCGATGCAGAAGGAGAAGCGGTGGTCTCAATGCTACTGGTGCCCTCAATGCTGCTAGAGCTCGGAAGGCCGTTGGTGGACCCGGTAGTGGTGGTGGTTGGTAAAATGCTAGTAGGAGTAGAGAGCGAAGAAGAAGAAGAAGAGGAGGTAGGGCTCTCAACAGCAGAGGTGCTGGAATTGGTGAACCTCGTGAACTGGCCAAACGCACAGGAGGCGCTGGCTAACAGGAGGCTTGAAGTCAGGCGCATGGTTGGATAAGGGATTGAACAAAAGGAGTGATTGACAATGAAATGGGGGATTAAAGGGCGACAGCGTGGACTGTGTGTTCAGTTTATATGCATTATGCTTCCCAGTCATGGGAGAACATGGCTCTTATTGTGTGCAGCTCGTATCTGGAGTAGTCACATTCCTGTTCAAAGCTTCCACTACAGCTAAGCAACCGTTGAGACTCGTGGCTGGGCGCTTGCACTAATACAGATAACTTACTTAGCAACCGATTGCTTTGTGCGGTATCTTACTATGAGACATTTCTAGCGCAATTGTATTCCAAGTCATATTAACACCACAAGCTCTCGATCTAAACCACTAGCAACTACCTTATCATCCAAGACATCCGTTTTCGCCTGCAACAGCCATTCCAAATTCTAACTTAGACCACAGTAGTAAAATCCAAAATATGCAAAGCTCAATAATCCAACCGGATTTATCTTAGCGCTTCACTCAAGCTTGTATCGATAACCGTTCTAGCCGTTTTAACTGCTAACTGCCAACGGATAAAGGTTCCAGGTCTCTGGTAGCTTTGTGGCTTTTGTCTGGAATGCGTTGTATAAGCGAGACTGTGACAGCAAGCCCGCATTCAGTCCTTGATTCTGACCGAGACATACTCTACACTGCATATGGATTAAGGCTTTTCATGTGATTTCTACAGTAACGCGAGGAAAATCAATTAAATTAACCAAGAGGCGGTTTGTTGATCTGGTAACAAAGTTATAGCAAACCTAGGCTTAAGACAAAGATACAAGTACCACGTTTCAATAATTATAAGCAAAACATCATATTTTTGATTAAGACGGAGGTGCAGTCAGAACCTGTAGCTGATAGACCGGAGCATATCGAGTAGTATTTATAATGGCCTAAAAGATGGTCAATAAGTCCTTCATATAACTTTATCGCTCTTAGCTACAAATAACTCAGGTTTCTCATACTTTCCATCAGCAATTCAATGATATTTGATTCTGGATTGCTTAGTATCTGTGGAAGCACGTTGTAAGGATAAAACCAATTACAATGGAAACAGAGGTAATCAAGGCGGCTGAAAGATAGATTTAAACAAAGGAATAACTAGAGTGCTCATTTCTATGGCGTATGCCTTCCTTTTACCTCCGATACTAAATCAGATTAGCACCGTCATAGGGTTCCAACTAGCGGTCGGCCTGATAGTGTCACCATAATGACAAAGATCATAGCCATGTTCTAAAGCCAGATAGTCTCCTAGGTCTCTTCCCTCTACCTACCCCTTCACTTGATCCAGTGATACCGGAATACGTGCCGCCAGTACATGTGCCCCGACTCGATGGAGCGTTCTTGGACGGCCGGCTTATAGCTAATGTCTTAGTCACAGCACTTGTTAAAGGCTACACACATACTTAACAGGTAATATAGTCAACGCTGTGGCTGTGGAGTCCTTGTCTTGGACTACGAAGTCTGTCGGTGTGCAGGCATTCAAAAATGGCTAACACGACCTCTTGTCATCTGGCACCAGCCAGTCAGCGCCGGTGCGTGAGCTTGGGATGTGTAGTGGCCAGATGGTAGCTAGGGGTTCCGCCACCCTGCAGTAATTGGAGTAAATCTCGTCCAGAAGCCGGGCCTTGTTCAAAGCCAGAGTGACATGGAGGTTTTGTACAACATGCTCCAGGCCACCAAGCATCAGTCTGACCAAGAAGTCTTCACCGGTCGTCATCCGCCACTCGTCGACTGCTTCTTTGGGCCTGTTTACGATGGTCACGATATCGTCGGTTGCTCGTTAGGTGTTGACGTTGACAATTGTGTTGTCTGACAGTCTTTGGGTACGAGGTTCAGCACAATTACCGAAGGGTGGCGAGACTGACAAAATGCAGCTGAAGTAGCACTGGCTAGTATTTTCCCCGAATATTTCTGCATATTCTCGTGCGAGACATTAATTTTGTCCATGGATGCAACCAGTGAGGCAGCTGACGCGACTGGAAGCGTCTGGGTACGCGTGGCATTGTATCTCCATGTCATTAGATGTACCAGGTTTCACCTGCAGTACTGGCAGAGACAAAGTGTGCTCATACCTCTTGGATTCAGGTCGGTGGCGTATGTAGTTATCTATTCATATCTTGGATACAGGGGAAACTAGGTAGTATAGACATGTTCCATCACCTACTACCTGACGGGATTCATTCTCCATCTTGAGGTCAACGTACATCTTCTTGCCCTTCAGTTGTTTGATCGTCGCCGTGACTATGAACACCCCATCCAGAACCATTGGTTTACGATAGTTGACCTCAAGCCGCGCCGTCATAGTGGTTGGCTCACCCATCTGCGGGGTACCTTGCACCTTTCCAGCATGGTGTGTGTTGAGAAGTGCTAGCCAGCCAGCGACTGTGTCAAACAGATAGGAGAGGAACCCGCCATGGCCACGGCCAGCCCATCCAGCCACTCCAGGTCCGATATCGTACATGACGCACAGTTCTGGGAACGGTGCCCCGATTGGGCGGCTTTCTTGGGGCTTCTGATGGAAGTAGGCCAGTTGCGCTCTGACCCCATCGGGGATAGCGAGAATGCCGTTTGCGAATGCTCCGCTGTTCATGACGGTCCCCAACGGGTTCTTGATTTCGTGAAGCAACTTGATGTCCTGAGCTTTCAGGGTTTCGGCGCACCATGGCACCTTGAGAAAGTGGTGCAGGTCGGAGGCGTTGTTGTTCATCGGGTAGTGCTGCAAATAGGTCGCTTTAGTGGTACAGGCGTGGCGGCTTTGTCTCCTTTCTGGACATGCCAGTGGAACTACAGTAGAATGTATTTGTATGACCCTAAGGCTTTGGTCTTGTCGATCAATCTCATTCACTACCAAAAAGAAACCTTTCCCACGGTTGGATCCTTGATGGAAGGGACAACAATTGCGGTGTGGACCCACCCACTGTTTATGCCGAGGCTTAAAATATTCGCCGTATATTTGCCGAGAACTCGGGGTTTCGGGGCATCCTACAAGGGAGCCAGCAGTTTTGGGGTCCCAGGACGACAGGGCTCCTGATTCTGTGCTTTGGTGTGCACTTTCATTAATCTAGATATCCTAAATCCAGGGACAATGACTGTTGTATCATTTCGGCATAAAAGCCGGCGTTACATGCATGGTATACAAAGCCGCTTACTATACCCCTGGCGAGGCGCCCGAATAGGAATTTGCTTCTCAACCAGTGAAGTCAACTACCGTATGAGCCACTCAGTTGGAACGATAATTTAGTAGGTGTCGGCCTTTGCCTTGATTCGTCCTTTCTGGTGGTGTTTTTCATGAAGACCATGTCGGGGGCCTCATCGACCAGTGAGAAAGAGGAGGACCCAAATTCAACAAGTTCATTGTGACGTCCCAGTAAGAATGATATGTGACATAAAGACACAAAAGGAAGGTGCAAGCCGATGTTTTTGACTTGAAGTAAGCGACCGCGATGCCGAATTCCGAGTCGTTCCAAGACATGATGATTCTGAGTTGAGATATGCTTGAGCGACCCATTGTGGACTACAGTCTACTGGTACAGGTTCTCGAAGCCCAAATCACATATAAAATCTCTCTACTTCTCCTAATAAACGTCCTTCTATTCCAAGCTATTCAGTTCGCTTTTCTTAATCAGTCAACAGCAAACGAAATCAATCTTCCATCCGAATCTTCTTCGCTCAACTCAAGTCAGTATATGCTTAACATTCAAGCATCGGCAAGCGCTAATTCCTTCCAGAATGCATATCACCGCGATCTTTGCCACTGCCCTCTTGGCGGCTAGCAACGTAGCCGCTGGTATTAATTGCAAGGGCAGTGTGCTGTGCGGCCAAGGCACCGAACCCCTTTCCAACCTCATCAACTATGCCGGTGGCCTCAACGACGACCGTTGGTACCAGAACGGGCAGCACATCGTCTGTGGAGGTTCACTCTGTGCCTTTCTCCAAAACACAGGTGGCCTGCCTGGTCGTAATATCAAGGGCCTCCTCGGAGATCTCCGTGACCATGGCTGCAAGTACTGTGGCAGTGTCCCGGTCTTCTTCCCCGATGACAACAATGATGGAGACCATGGTATTCTTACCGTTAACTACGTCAGCAACCCGAATTGCCAGGGTGTCTGTTAAGAGCTCATTGTTTGGCTCATCTAAGTCACCGAGGGAGCCATGGCCAGTGCCCTTCCAAAGAGGACCATGTCCGTAAGAGCAATGGAGCGGTTCTTTAAAGAACCCGGAGGATGAACAAGACGATCCGTCGAATGCGCGACTTTCTCTATCACACTCGTTATGGGATTGAACTCTCCCAACCTTCTGGAGAAGCAAGTTTTAGGCAAAGTCAAGCGAGCTGTAGCACAATGCAGTATGTAGATAGAATATTGGGGTCGATATCATACACTCATTTAATCATTAAAGCATGGTTTAGCTTCAGAGGCAAGGATCCCGTTGTATGCACTGTTCCTTCTAGTAGGTATCTATCGGTTTTATACGTAAATTATTTACAGGATGATCTCGTCTTAGGGTTGGTGTGCTGGCTGCCTTAGAGTGGATGCTGAAGAATGTCTCTCAATGCCTGTTGGTTGAGAAAGAGCTTTCATGTCGAATGCCCCGGTGTGCTCTTGGCGTCCACGGCGGTTCTTGCTGGTATAGGAGTTTTGCTCTTCCAGGTCAACGATCGTCAGACTCTTGGCCACGGGAGTCATCGTCATTGCTCAGATATGATCTCACATCATCCTACCGCCCAATTTAGCCCTGCGGGCTCTCTAGTAGCCACTAGACGAGCTCAACCGTTTTACTGTCCTGAAAGTTGGCCCAGTATTGTTCATAAGGAAGACAAAGTACACCAATTCGCTCATACTGATCGACATCGCTGACACGGCCTTTGGGTTCCAGGATCAGCGCAGCCCCAATCATCCTCTTTTCCTCTGGAGTCCACATTGATGGAAGGAGTTTTGCTATCAGGATACAAGTGTAGCTCTTGTTGATGTCTTCCATAAAATTCGTATAATCCAAGTAAGCAGTGCGTTCATCAGGTTCCTGTATACCTTTAGAAGCCTCACTCGCGATGCGGTTGCCCTCTTTATTATAAGCATCAGGACCAAAGACAAAATTCAAGTCAAGGTCGTACAGATTGAATAGCTTGACAGGGCCACAGATGGTGATACTCCCTTCGAGGATTTGGCCCGATGTCTGTGGGCCATTTATCTTCACTGACCAAGACTTTGTTTCGAGCGTTATGTACAGATCTCTTTTATAGGTCATGATGAAGAGAAATCGAATAGGGAATATCGGGGAGGCCCAACACCATGAGGGTCGATTTGGTCCTCGAATCGGCTCTGATTCAGGCTCCTGGCTTCCCCAACCTGTCCAGAGCAGTCCCTGAGGAATAGCAGATTCCCATATTCCCGCAATATAATCTTGTGGAAAGCGGCGCTGTATCCTTGCAGCGATGCCAGATAGCGCTGGGAGCCTGTCCCTATATAAAGAGAAGTTTGTGCCCGAGTAGGAATCCACAAAATGGTACCATAACGCTATCAGTTCATCTTCCTGCTGGCTTTCTAAGTTCTGAAAGACTTTGATGAATTCTTCGTTTCGGTAACCATAGATTGTAGGATCTGAGGTTTCGGGATTTGCCTCCGTGGTCTTGCACTCACGGCATTCCCATAACAAACAGCTTGCGCCGAAATGGAGTATTCTCTTTGACAAAACTCGCTCCTGGGTAGCCCATCCCCTGGTTAGCAGAGGAGCGTTCTGGATACTCATCTCCCATAAAGGGCCCGGCGCTCGGATCGCGACATATCTGGTGCCCCCGCAGTTCTTCTTTATTGACAGGGTAACTGGTTTCGGGGTCGAAGAATAGCGCAGGCCTATCAAGAAATAGCCCTTGCTGGGAAGAGATAGCACCAGTTGCGGCGATCGTTAAGGTCGCGTTTTCGTAGTATTCTCCGAATCTTGCTGCTTCATAGGACCAATCATCTTTATGCCGATTATCATCTGGTCCTTCACTCTGTAATATGCATAGAGCATCCACCCACAAATAGCGAAATTTTAACTTTCTGGTGAAGATGATGGCATCTTGTACGGTCTTTGAGAGCTCATCCCAAGGTAGGCCCTTTTTCATCTCTTCCAGATTGGACGCTGTTGTTTTAGCAAAGTCGTGTCCTGAACCCCAAGCATAGCTTAGAGCAAAATATTCCATCTCAGACGAGGTCGTTGTGATGACTATCTTTGGAACAGATGCGCCATTCTGGGAGCCAACGTCAATAAGTCTTGTCGGCGTCGTCTTACGCAGATTGCAGCTCTCAGGCTGTATTCGACATTTCTCATGGTTCGCTGAACAGTTCTGAACCCAGCTATTGGCCAACGTAATTGCTTTCTCAACACCCTCAGCCGATGATAGATCCGCTATTGATATCTTTTTCTGATTGTCCCATTCTGTGGGCCGCTTGCCGTTTTCCTCGTGCACAATGAGCGGTAGAATCTGCCATCTACAGCGTTCTATGTCTTTCCCAAAACCACATGACAACGTTGGCTCAAATGGATCTTCTGTGTACGTTCCCTTTCCAGCAGCGATATATTTGTTATCAAGGCGAAGGGGAATCGCGTAGACGTATACGGAGAGGTGGATAGCCAACGTTTGATTCCAATAGCATTTTGGAATTTGGTAACAAAAGCATTGGTAGCTGATTTGACACAGAGGACAGACATTTTGAGCAGATTCTTGAAGTGTGTAAATATTCGGCGAGATAGTGCGACGACAAGTCGAGTCTTTAACGTTCATCTCAGCAAATTCTCTCGAGAACTGCGTGCAGGCAGTACATAAAGCTTCAGCCATTTTGACATATAGTAGAAACGTACATATATCTGGTTGGGAAAAATCAGGCGTAATTTCCATCCTGGCAGACTGTGAGGTAAATACCCCTCCAAAAAGCCTACCCACGCTAGCCACGTGATGGTTGCTGACACGACGTGCCCGCTTACGACCAAATTGAAGCGCGTGAGGCTGTGTGTGCTGTTAGGCGGACTGATAAAGACGAATTTGGTTAGACCAGCTAGCATATCATGCGTTGACTGAAGAGAATATGATGTTGCTCGCATGAGACTCAAATGCCCTACTGAAGTCTGGAGCAAACTAAAACTTGGACTCCAATTTCCTAACTAGAGCTATGCCCCAGATTACCGACATCGGCTCTTTTGAAGAAGACGCTCTACCCTGAAGTCTTCTAGGGAGCTGATGTTCGATGGGAAAGAAACCACTGTTCGGCAAATTTGACAGCCTGAGGTAGAGAAAACAAACGGCAGTTTGCTGCACCTATTTCACCCTTCGTCACACTTTTTTCCTCGACGAAATCCTTCCCCAGTTCCAAAAAGTCTTCCTCATTCACACTGACGTCTGACACAGTCGCCCATTCTCTAGTTCCGTTGACTGAAACTGCGAATGAGATATCAGCCTTTGGTGAGTTGACTCTGTACTCTGCAAGATGAAAGCAGGTACAGCGATCGAACCCAACGCCAATGAGTAAGATCTTGGCATTTAGCTCTTCTAGACGAGCTAGGGGACTCTTTTCTCCCAGCATGCTATCCAGTTCATGTCCGTCTGTGATAAACTCCGCCTTTGAACCAATTGCAGCAAATGAAGTGTGAGGGTGCGTACTTCTTACTGCACCTGGCCATGTTCTCACTGTCTCGGCCAATACACCCATGTATTCACTTCTAGTTGTTATAGGGTTGAATGCAGGTCTGATTTCGCGGATAGTCTGCCACCATTCTGCAGGGACGGGTGGATTGACCCAATTCGACGGATCTGAGTTGCTGCTAGTGTGTGTTGGAACAACAAGAGTTCCTCCAGGTGTAAGGATGTCGAGAAGAGCTAGGGTAAGAGCTTCAGCTCCGCCGTTGATCCAACCTATGCTTTTGAGGGAGCAGTGCACCAGAACTGTGTCCTGTGGTTTCAGGCCGAGGTTTTGGAGGTCCTGAGTAAGAGATGGCCTGGTGCATAGCGGTCCGGTAAGAGGTGCGAGCGTCATAGCGACCAATGAGTTGAGGGAAGTTATAAAGTGTCGAATATACACAGATACAGGACAAGAAATGAGCCAAGTTCAATCAGTAAATGGCTGGAGACCAACTTATACAAAATGTGCACGCTAGCCTCTTTGCGCTCCCCCGCTCACTTAACTCATCCTGACAAGTTTGTTCACCGTCTGAGTCACCATAAGCCAATGCGAAAAGCGTAGATAGAACGGTAAGACCAAAGAACTTCTAACGGTGGCGTTGACGTCAATCAAGAATTTTATATGCGTATGTTTTTATGACTAAAATACTGACTGCAATTGAGACTTCTATTCTGGCGTGATAATACAACCCAACCATTTGGAAGAGAGGGGAATCGAACCACTGATCCAATGAGTGTCCGGAGTACGGCCAAGGTTAGCTATGGAGACTTAGCCTCAATACGGCTAGTGCAGAATCAACATGGAAAGTGGATTGGATTGTGCCCCTCGTTTACCTTTTTTTTTAAGCGAGCTCTAGGGTAGCTATCCTTCGACGTGATCATCTGTTATATTTCGGACTGGAAGTTTTGGTAGAAGCAGAGACGGAAGTATTTCAATGCCGTTTCTGATACACTGAGAGTGAGATCATAAGAAATCTGCAGAATTGGTGGAATATATGCATCTACATTTGCCGGGAGCCATAACTGGAACAAGTTTATGACACCAGACAGTTGAAGACATCGCCAAATGTTTTGCAGTGGATTCTGGAAATAGCAGAGTTTCGAGCCACTGACCCGCTTTGACCAGTTTGTTTCGTGGTAATTACCACCTCGCAATGAAACATTCCCATTGCCAAGCCATTTCGTGACGCGCATTCAAGACAGAAGCTCGTATTGAAATGACGATCATCCGAGTTCCGTTGTGCCTATACTCGCCTGAAATGAGATTCAATGCAAACCAAATATGTATTATCCATAACTCAGCCGAGAGACGTTCTCGACGTCATTGCATTCCTGTCAAAGCGTCTTCTTATGACATCACTGGACACTCTAGAACCTCGGCCCGCGATTTCTTCACCCAAAATGGCTAAGCTGAACGCGATAAAAATAGTAGCTATTTATATCACAGGACCCTTTAAATCTCGCGAACTTTCTAGGCCTGGGCCCTTCTGGACGCAAATCGAGGGTATTGAGACGCCGTGTTCAATTGAGACATGACCACAGAAAATTAGCCCGAATAAGGGGATGATCTAGCGAAAGGGCCATGCCGAGTTCCGGACGGCACATAGAATACGAGATTTGGGGATCGTGACCCTCAAGTTCCCCACAAACAGCAGCACTCAAGGGCGGAAATGTGAGGGATCGGAGAATGAGGCGATCAACATGCGCTCCAGCATTTTCTGGGGACTATCGCAATACAAAAAGGGAGGGATTCCTCTCTAGAAGCTCACTCTTCGTCTCAACAACAACTCAATCTCACTACCATTCAATACTGTAATTCCTCTCTCAACCTAAACAAATCACCAACCTTTTCTTCAAAACCACCAAAATGAAGTTCTTCACCACTGCTCTTCTCTCTGCTGCCGCCGTCTCTGGCTACGCCACCTACGAGGTCAAGGACTTCACCGCCAGCTGCGTTCCTCACAGCACCTTCTGCAAGTCAGTACCATCCCTTCTACTCACAAAACAAGCGCTAATATAATATTTCCAGCTATGAGTTCAAGGTGATCCAGCCCGGAACCATGGAGACTTGGAAGACCCCTGTCAAATGCTCCGCCCACGTCCAGTCCGCCAACTATCTCCTCCCTGATGTCAAGGACGCCCAGTGCGATGACTCTTCTCGAACCTTCTCCGTCAAGCGCAGCAAGAAAGGCTTGACTTTCTCTGTCTCCCAGCCTGTCAGCCCCATCAGCAACACGGTTGGAAAGCACTTCATTCCCAACAAGCAACTCTGGCAGTCCAAGCAGCCCAATGCTGAGATCCAGGCCTACAAGGGCCCCAAGCACTTCGACCTTGAGTAATCGGGAATTTGGATCTTGCTGATTTGGAAACCACTTTGTTTTCTCTTTGAAAGACGCAGGCGTGTTGATTTGTATTTCAACTATATTTTAGACTGGACTATTAGGTATATATCTAAGCCCAAATTTTCGCTTCACACTACATGCGCTCTTGATGAATGGATCATTTAAACCTTAATTAGCCCTAGGGATGAGAAACTCAGCAGATAGACACTGATGGGAGATCCGCAGTTTTTAGTGTAAGTCATTCTGCTGTTTTACCGTACCCCGAGTGCATCCGTCCATTCCATGCTGGTGCACCGTCAACCTCGTAGAGCCCATTAAAGATCCAACAGGGGCTGACATTATCCTTGACCGACAGAAACTGTTCATGATTGTCAGAACCATAAAATGAAACCCGGAAATTGGGTTCCGTCACATGTACTTCAGGGGCATACGTGGCACTACGAGGAAACACCTCCCCTGATAACTTGATCCAATCATTGACCCATGTCTTATTCGTGTCGACGACAACACCCTAGGTACTATCTTGAGGACAGTTGATCATGCATACTGCCCACATGGCTAAACTTCGTAATACTAGGTTCGCGGCATTGTCGGGGTAGGATCCTAGACCTCCGCGGATGCCGATGCCAACGAGGTGTCCGCCCTTGTCTGAGAGACTCGAGGTCATAAAATGTATTGTTGAACTTTCCAGAGTATTTGAAATTTGTAATTGCCGCCTTATTTATCGATCTTTTTGCAGAAAAGTGGAAAGAATGCGTACGTTGGTGAGAGACAACGGTCTATCTTGGTCTTTGCACTATTTAAAGCCTCGTGGGGAAAGTCTAGCACTGACTCGGGCACTGTAGAGTCAAGATATGCCTACGATATGTTGTGTCTTCGTCCTGCAGTGGGCACTTTTGACTTTGCCTTTGGCACCCTGACCTCCTGATTGGGGGCAGTTATCAGTATCTTCATGCCACTTCGTTCAGACGTTTTCAATGTTTATTTCATGCCAAGAAGAATCAATGCCCTAATTGGCATGGATATAGGCTAGGGGAGGAAAGGAAACTCAGGACCTTGATCCTAAATAATAAGAAGATTAGGTAATTTAGGATAAGTTTAGGATATCTTTTGCTAAGTTTATTTTTAATACCTTATATTCAGGTCTGAGTTTTCTTCCCCCCTAAGGGTAGGTTCTTCTCCCTAACACGAATAAAGTTACCTGATGTGACATTGCTTTACCTGAGATCTTAACCCATTCCTTTGGCGCTGATTGTCTAGGTGTCCTGACATGAAACTCCCATTTTTATCACAGTAGTTTCCAGCCCCTCATTAACGCCATCGCTATCACCTCGCTTTACTAGGGCTGGCGAAATGACGAACTTCACCACCGCCTGAGTCTCAGTCTTTTTATCAGAACAAAAGCGCTCGGCTTGATCCAAGACCATGCAGTCGCCGTCGAAAGCCAACCCTTCCTCATGATGACTCTTATATAAATACTTCCATTCCCATCTAGCAGCCTGTTGACAGAACCTTTTGTCCAAGTCAATGGCGCCCTGCAGGATATCATCGAGCTGCTCAGCGACACTGTCACTAGAGTTCACTGATAACCCCAGAGTCTCAATGATAAGTGAAGTGATTTGGTTCCTGATGCGCTCGAGATAGAGCTTGTTTTGTTCCTTCTCATCACCTCCTCGGGAATTGAGGGCTTCGGAGAATAACTGAGTTGTCTTCGAAGTCCACATCTGGACGTCACTGGGTCTAGGCGAGCCTAGATCGGCTGTTCTCCTGCATTAGTATCATGTTCTGAGCTTTTAATTATTGAACACTTGCCCGTCAAGAACAACTGGAGGCCTCTAATATGAGGAGCCACGGACTCACCAGCCCAGTGGAATAGCCCAAAGACTTCAGTGGTCAACACCTTCCAAATGAAACCTTCCACTAGCTGCGGTCGCCTATCTTCATTCTGCAGTAGTCGGCGGTAGTCTGAGCTCTCTGGGGTGATTGACTGGAGGTGGCGCAGATACTTGTGATGCATGGACGAGCTCTTTGGAGGTACAGTCTCGGGCCACTGCTCGGCAAGATTGGAAATGCTGTATTTTAATTGCTTCACGAACCCCGTGACTTCACAGTCCGTCAAGCGGCCAGCTGGCTGCACTCTGGTCCGAAGATCGTTCAGTGCTTCAACTAACTCCTTACGTTCCGCACACGAGTTCGCTAGCTCTAGTCTTGTCTCCTCAAGCTGGTTCTGAATGCCCTCCATGTCAGAGAAAAGACTTTCCGATTCCTTTTCGGGATCTCTTTCGGAAATTTGGGCAGTAGTTGATTCTCTCGCCATGCTTTGGGTATACTCTTGGGATAGGACGACTCCTTCCATGTCTTCAGATGACTCATGGCTCTCCTCTCTGTCTTCGGAGAAGGTTTCTGTCATCTCTGTTGGAGATAGGTCGGACTGGGGCTCTTCATTCGCTGTGCCCTCGGTGGCATTTGTAGCACTTGGAGGTAGAGGATCTTCGTTATAGTGGGCGGCTTCTCGGTCTTGTCTTTGAGACTTCACCGAGGATCCCATGATAGTTGGATTGATTGGAAAGAACAGAACTAATCGGATATTTTTGTTTACGACCAGTTTCTTTGAAAGATGAAGGAAACAAATGTGCTAGAATAGATTTTCTTCGACAAGGACCGACACCGAAACACTCTTATATCCTTCCATAGACCTAAGTAGGGCCAGGATCGAGTAGCCCATGTCTCTCAGTAAACAGTGTTTCTGGCCATAGCAAGTTGTGATAAAAATAGAACACAGAATCAGGTATACAATGCGAGAGAGCTTGGAACATCAAACTTGGGGGCGATGCACTGTGCACCATTATGGACGTTCAAGAACCTTGACGCGGTCGTTGTCATTTGCTGTATCCCTTGGCCGAGACTAGGACAGAGCGCTTCCCCAAGCGCCAATCCACAGATACACAATCCGCTTCGGGCCCGTTCAAGCAGCTAAGCCTGTCGGCTTGCAGTTCACCAAAGTCCAGTTGTTTCAGCATCTTTGCACTTTGCGATGTTTTGGTGCAAACCCCTCAGCCTGATTTTGCCAGCCTGCCTATCATTGGCACTCTTAACCGCTGGTGGGTTGAAAACACCCTTGGCATCTTTCAGCTTTACGCCACTACATATGCCTTTATTGTTTATCATGACGTAAAATTGTTCCCAAATATAGACCGTTATTACTTCAATCGATAGCCGTAGCCGCTGGAGGGTTGAAAATGCACTTGGCGGCTTTCAGCTTTGCGCCACAGCGATTGCCAAGATGAGGGTAACATTAATCTGCAAGGAAGATTGCCTTGACCATAGAATTGTTCCCACCCAAAGATGGGTAGTCGCTGTTATTGTTATTTTGTATAAAGCGGCTATTTCAACGCATGCTGATGAAAGTTGGAAATGTTGATTGGTAGCCTGATTTTATCCGCCAAGCCACCCGGTCTAAGTTGGGTTGGCCGTTCATGATGGCCGCTGTTGTACTACACGACCCCGACCTGCTGAGCTGAACCTTAAGCAGATCTTCTCAACATCGATAAAATTCCCATTTAAGAGCCCAGCTGTGATCCACTATCAGCATTAACTCAGAGACTATCTCGAACAGCCTGAGAGTTTATTCTTCTACAAGATAAAGCAACTTCCAATTTCATCACTATTCAACCTGTCAGCAAGAATCACAATGTATCCAAATACCCGCCTTCCAACTCATTTCAAAACAACAAAGAGGGGTGTCTTAGCTGTCGGCATTGATTTTGGAACCACGTGAGTATTGCTTTTCCTTCGTACACTTACTAGAGACTGACCAGATTGGACAATAGCAACAGTGGAGTTGCTTGGGCTACTGCCGCTGATTTCGAAAGACACAACATCAATTTCATCTCCTCCTGGCCTGGCCTAGGCCGGGAGGAAGGAAAGGTCCCTACCGAGATCTACTACGATGACGACGGGGAGATGAAGTGGGGATATGACATCCCTGGTGAGGTATCGCGCCTCCAATGGTTCAAGCTTTTGTTGCTGAAGCCTGATGACCTGAGCCCTGAGATGCGAGCATCACCCTTCCTGCAACGCGCTCGCGACATCACAAGACAGTCTGGTAAGGATCCTGTCGACGTGGTCGCCGACTACCTCAGGCTGCTCTGGGATCATGTCCAGACCAAGATTAAGCAGGAACTCGGCAATGCAGTGTTTAACGCTTTGACTTTGCATATTGTTGTGACCATTCCGGCCATCTGGAAAGGCTATGCCCAGCAGAGCACTGAACAAGCTATCCGGAAGGCAGGCATGTTATCGCGTCGATCGGCTGGGCCAACTCAGCTCAATGTGGTGACCGAGCCTGAAACTGCAGCCTTGTCAACTATACTAGATCGCTACGACTCTGTGGAGAAAGGCAACGTATATGTTGTGTGTGATGCTGGCGGAGGCACTGTGGTAAGTAGTTCTTCATTCGGAATATAGCCTTGGTAACTGCGCTGATGTATGTTTGGTCTAGGACCTGATTACCTACGAGATTGAGTCTATTGATCCCATCCGCATGCGTGAGGCGGTTTTAGGACAAGGTTTGAAAACTTAGTTGACAACGACCATGCGTTGACTAATATCCTTCCTAGGAGAGCTTTGTGGAGGTGTCTTCATCGATGAAGCCTTTGAGAGAAAGTGCAGAGAACGTCTGGGCCCGACCTGGAAATCTCTGAGTCGCGGAGGAAAAAACGAAATCATCAAAGAGTCCTGGGAGTATTCCATCAAGCCACAGTTCAAAACCGGAAACCCGGACAAAGTGTACACGGTCACGCTTCCGAACGAAATGTTCTCGAACAAACCAAAGCAGCGCTTTGACGATACCACGAAGGAACCTTTCATCAAGAGAGGTAAAATTCACTTTAAAGAGTAAGCTTCCGCAAGAAGTTATTGGTTGTTCGACTAACAGTGTGCGCAGGGCGGATATCAAAGAGACGTTCACCATGGTCTTTGATGACATTGTGGCCCTTATCAACTCTCAGATTGAGAAGGCAGAGGATCGTAATCTTCAAGTGACGGTAAGTTGGAGTAATTCATAAGTCAGTGTCATGACTGAAAGAAATGCCTAGGGAATCATACTCGTTGGAGGTCTCGGCGGGAGTCCTTACTTATGCAGTCATCTGCAGGAAATCTTCTCGGATGACGGGATCGACGTCCTCCAGCCGAACGGCATGAAACCGTAAGAGCCCATCTTTCTAGAACTGCGACCCAGCCACTGATATATCAGGCGAACGGCGATTTGTCAAGGCGCTGTCTGCAAAGCCTTTACTGATGGCGGCGATGAAAATGGCCAGAGCCTAGCCCACAAACCCATCACAGTAACATCCACAATCTCCAGAGCCCACTACGGAATTATGCATCGCACACCATTTGAGGAGGGAAAACACCTCAAGAAGGATAGATCCGGGGACGCAGATCAGGGTGAATATCGCGCAGACAACCAGATGGAATGGTATCTCAAAAAGGTACGAGCCTTGACTTTCTGATCTCCGAATCGTTACTAACCTTTACTAGGGCGACTGTGTCTCCAAGACAGAGAGACTCAGCCACCCCTTTTACCGCATCTACGATACGAACTGGGATGGACGATTTTCGAGCACGATATACCAATGCGAAGAGACTGATCCTCCCGAGCGACTGGAATCTACCGTAGAGGAAGTATGCACCATGAATTGTACACTCGAGAATTGCATGCCAGTGTCGAGGCTGAAGAACCATTTCACACCGAAGGGAGAGAAGAAGAAAATGCTGAATTACAACATCAGAATGCTACCGACAGGAAGAAGCGTCAATTTTGATGTTGAGGTTAATGGGACACGCCTTGGCAAGGCTAACCTTGACGTCAAGTTCGACTAGCTGCGGTCACGTTGACTTCCTGTTAGAAGAGTGGATTGTAGCATCCTATGGTGCTTAGGCATTCAGCAGTGAAGTTCCTTCATGATTCGAAGTCTAGGAACCCATGCTCGAGGGGGTTGGATCAAGGACTCAATTTTGGATTTTCTTTGTCGAATGTTCCTTGACGAGTTTGACTAAACATCGATCCTCAATGGATATAATATGAATCAGATACTGCTGCTCCTCATGCCTCGATCGCATATGTTATAAACACGGAAGCTTTGTCCCGCGACACTAATTCGCCATATCATCGTCTGTTTGAGGGCGGCATATAGTTAGGCGGTACACGCGTCTGTGATGATGTCTCCGCCTGTTGATATGGGTTCTTCCGTTAGTGTAATAATTGTACCAAAAATAAGTTATACGCTCATTCGTCAGACTGAACCACCAACCAAATACCCAAAAACCATCCCTTGGCCTGCTAACCATGAACCACAAATCATAAACTCTGGAGCTAGCCCAACCAATGATGCCGTCGGCTCTCGGCCAAACCGCAAATCCGGGCCGAAGCCAAGTATTTTTACGCTGTACAAGCTGTCCTTTTCTTAATAATTTGCAAACAACACCACAATGAGTATCTCTGAAACATATGGTATCCGAGTTTTAAGGTTCGTTATTTCTTGCAATTTTCTCTTGGTCTTTGAGTTGGCTGAAACATACTGAGGGGCTATAGCGGCCTTCCTGAGGTCAATGGCATGCATCTTGCGCATAACTTGGACAAGAATCTAGTTTTGGCCCCTACTGACGTCGCGGGTCTGCTCTTTTGCCAACAATGCAAAATAAATGAAACCACTTTCGTTCTCAAGGACGATTCTATGTCAGACTTTCTATCTGTCATCGGCCCAAGCGGCCGAGGGCCGTACGAGTTGCGAACTTCTCCTGAAACTAAACCATTTGGCATTGGTTCAATGGTCTACCATGACTTTTCGATGAAGACTCTTGGTGATGGGACTGGAGTACATACTCTGGGAATCGCCGATGAGGACATAAATGATGGGCACTGGATGGCATGGAGAGACCCAGAAGGCAATGGCAAATGGTCAGTATATTGGGTGACGCCTCGACCTTACAACATGGACGATTTGCCTGGAGGCATCCCTATCGAGTTGATTCTTGATAACAAGGCCTGAATTCGCAAGGATATCCGTTTTGGTCCCGTTCGTTGATTCCTTCACAGAAACACAGCAATAAATACTCCAGGTTTACCTTGTTTGAGTTTGTGAATCTATTTCTGCGGCATTATACATATCCAAGACTGTCATTCCCTATTTGCAAGTCGTCGCTGATTAATGATGACCTGTATTTATTGATTTATGTTTATTCGCTTTGTATTGGGGCTGAGGTGTCTCTCGACCTCTCAGCCCTTTCGCAGTTCCCATAACATCAAGAAGAACTTAACTGACTTCTGTAGCCCGAATCAGCATCTGGCACTCTGCGACAATTCCTTCGCTAGGATGCATACTCTTTCGGTAGCCTATCTCTATCACCCAGTCCCAACGTTGGTTTCGGTCAGATCAAGCGTCTTCACAGATAGACTTTCGCTCAAGTTGCCGACAGGGATACTAAACGACAGCGAGTCTACCTTTCGGGGCCGTTCGACGACGTTTTTGAATGATACTCTCTGTCTCGTGGCTTCATCTCCAACGTCGCCGAGGCCGCCATACGAAATTTTGGCAATACCTAGTTCATCAAGGATCTCGTCGAGAGATATCGTCTCGCTGGTCAAGATGGCAGTCAGTGCATTGACCATCTCTATGTCAACGTGAGGTCGGTCGCTACATTCAGGATCCTGCATGATCCATGTTGCCAATTTTCTGGGCAATACTGAGCCGAAACAGACATCTTGTGATACTGGGTCCATGGGAATATAGATCGTGAGTCTCCCGTCAGGCTCGGCAATATGTCCCTTGGACAGCTGACTCTCGGCTACAACAGTCTCGCCATTCTGTTGCAGAATGAAGGAATTCTTTATACTCCATACTAGTACACATTCAATACTGGATAGCTTCCTGTGAATCGCCTTGATCCCAGAGCGACAGTACGGGCTACCGAAATTCGCCGCAACACTAAATAGATTAATGGCTCGTTTCTATCATGGGTACCGAGGAGCTTACCGAGTAATATAGCGGGCCTTGGCCTTCAGGTTTCGCTTCTTGTGAGGGATTGGAACTTCAGATGCTCCGAATAGGCCTCCTTTCTCCTTAGCAACAATCGTCACATCCTCTCGGACACATCTAGACAAGTAGCGACTTTCCAGTTTCAGCCATTCAAAGAAAGGCTTTAGACGATGGAATTCCCCAAGGTCGACGTCAAGAAGTCGAATGCGATTCTCGAAATTGATCCTCAAATTGTCATTATCTCCAATGGCAAAGTCTGTTTCTACAGATCTCAGGGAGACCCTCCCATCGGGATCTCTGACAGGGAATATTTCAGCATTCATGACAGGCTGCGGATCTCGGAATACTGGTTCGCTTTGTAGAAAGTCATTCAGGATGAAAATGGCCTCTTTCATCTGCTGCGGCTCGCACTTGGGAGACTTGGTCAAGCGGTCGTAAAGTATCCGTAGCGATAATGACTCAATGCCAAGTTTGTCGACGAAGAAATCACAAAGTGGTTTATATGTCTCGTCTAGGGTTCCCATTCCGCATAGGTCTGTGTTGCTAGACCATAGGACTTCAGTAGATGTGTACCATCCTGGGTATGGACCATCGGGGATGAAGATAAGAGGTGACCTCTCAAATGAAGTCCTACTTTGATATTAGAGTTACATGTCGAATTAGGTTGTGACGAAATGATACATACCTCATGTCTTGAGATAAAGGAATCTCCGTGTTCAAGAAGCCATACACCGCGAGAATCTTGGCAAGATCCTCGTCATTCTTGATGCGTAGCTCATTAAGTTCTGCCATCAAATGCTCAAGCCTAGCGTTCTCTATACCGAGCGTTTGGAAGAAAAGGCTATGTAGGGCACTTCCAGCTTCAGTGTTTGAGCCTTGTAGATCGTAACAGGATTTGAGCGAGCGCATGGTGACCATGTCTGGTGGTGCGTCCCACAAGCAGGACGAAGAACTTATCCACTCAAGTTCTTCTCCGTTGAAGTACACGACGCCGGATTCATCGAAGAAGTTTCTGGTTTAGTGTCAGCGCGAACTAAGTTCAGCAACATAGAACAGCTTACCTGAGCTTCTCTCTGTCAGTGGTCATTTCTCTGGAAGCAGAGAGCTGGCCATATATGGAAGCGTATAGGTCCAGGACCTTCCGGAGTTGGCGCGTTGGATCCTTCTTAGGATCTGAGCGACGGATTGAACGCAAAATCTCGAGACGAAAGTCGAGATTATCTTCGTTGCCAACAAGAAGATGTTTGGATAGGAAGTTCCACTTTGTGTCGATGCCTCCAGTATCGTCTTGAATGGATCTCAAAAAAGGGAACTGATCTGGTTGCCCCATGTAGGACTCAACTATATCAGTGAGAGTTTTGAGAGGAAGCCAAGCATCTTGTAACTTGAACGTGAATTCAACATTGCAAAAGTTTCTTGCCGACAGCTGTCGAATCTCGGATATGATGGCAGACTCGCTTGACAATTTCACCTTATCGTTAGACAGGAGATGTTGAAGAAGTCCCAGAAGCTTGTCCGGACTCTGACTTATGATATGAAGGAAGTCGGAAGATAGGCTCCCGGTCTTGAGTGATTTGAGGGAGATTTCTTCCCTCACGCCGACGTATTCGCAAAGCCATCTCCTCCAGCTGATATCTGGAGAGCTGGTCTTTGGTGGCATATAGTTAAAAGTTTCAGGATGCAAAAAGGAGCAATGAAGAGGAGATTCTGACGTTAAGGGTCCTAGAAGGCTTTCTGGACTGAACGGGTGATCCTGGCCTGGTAGGTAAATCGCCTCAGATTGTGGCCTCCCAAGCTTTAAGTCTGTTGTCAGAACTAGAAGTTCTTTATAATGCTCGGGTGTCCAGTCGCTGGCTTCATGTGTGAGATAGAGATATTGTAGATAGTCGTTGATAAATCTGACCGGGATAGTATCCGATGCGATCAGGCTATTGAGAACCGACTTCCTGGCAATGTCGAGGGAGGGCTCAGTAACTCCAAGGTATTTGAATAGAGCATACCGATTTGGATCTCGAGTAGCGGGTGGCGCTACCATCCTTAAACATTCGGTGTCTGGGATGGGAATGTCTCCCGTGCGTGGGAAATAGACTGGACCAGATAGCACAGACGTCCACGTTCCACCTTGCAAAGGCACAATTGCAATGGAATTCACCCTGCAAGCATTCAGGCTTGACGTTTTCGAGAACTGGAGAAGGAAGCGCGCCATCCTCGCATGCCACTCTTCAGTGGTTTGTTTCCGATGCATCTTGGGACTTTTTAACCTCATATTAAACTCCAGGTGTCTCCAAAAAGTCTCGTCCTCCATGGCCTTTGCACCGTGCTCCTTGAAGATCTCAACCACGCGTTGAGGATAGTCTGTTGACAAGAGCATATCGTTTGCAAAAGGTTCAATCAGCGGTTGTCCATTTTCATCTTTCAAATGGTCAGGTAGAAGTGTTACTTCATCCATGCATCGCAAACCTGACTGCTTGTAGGCCTTCCATAAAGGATTCCTCTGAGCCATACCTCGGATCTCTAGACTGAGGGTAGACTTGTGAGTGATTGGAGGGAGAAACAATGGCCATTCATAACGAAGACTGGCGGGAGTGCAAAAAATGGAAATGGCTTGCAAGAACGCCGCTGCAATCCAAGTGCGAATTTCCTGATTCTTTTTCGAGTTCGGCTTAAGCTTTTGTGGATTATCGAACTCAAGATCAGCGTCTATCAAAAACTGTGGCACGTGGTTAGTATTCGGTCTCAAAATCCAGAGACGAGACATTCTCACGTTGTAACTTGATTTGCTGGTAGGCAAAACATTGAATATGTCTTTTTCTCCTGTGTCGATCAAGGGCTTACCCTCCTCGGTCAGTGGGAACGCCAATTTGACATTTCGTCGGCCCAAAGCGCCCCGCTCCGTCACAAAGAACACTTGGCCTTCTCCCTCCTTTTCACCGTTATTATCGATTGTGGTTTTGAGTAATTCGCGGTTGTCTTTGATCCATTGCTTGCAGAATCGCTTGGATTGATGGAGCTCACCGCCTTTGCCGTAGAACTCAACAGTTATGCGCCGAAGGGCTCTGAGAAAAAGTAGGCTTTCGGGTGTAAAGCTATCAAATTGTGCCAGAATAACGCTTTTTAGCCGCTCCAGATGTTCTTCGGTCCCATAGTCGTGAAAATAGACAACCATACGCGTTAGCGAATCGGGTATCGGGGCAGATGGCGAGACCCAAATTGGCTTTATCTTCTCCTCACTCGACGAGAGTCGCAAGTCAAGAGAGAAGTTACCTGACTGGAGATAGATCTTGGCTGTAGATTTGAAGACCGATCTGAGACAATCGTCGCCAGTGCTCTCATTCTCAATAGTGGAAGGCAGACATATGTGCTCTACATCTCTTTTCGTAAAACCGTCGTCGTTGAATTCAACTTCAATATGACGAGAATGTATCTTGAAGGATACGTATGGAATATCTCTACGCGCTTTAGCCTTCGTGAAAACTTTCGCGTCGATATAGAGAAGCAACTCGCGTAAGAACTTTCTGCCACTCTCATATACGTTCTCGTCCAGCCTGATATAGAGTTAGTGTTAGTTGGCTAAGCCACAGATTGAAATCATACTTGTATTCGCCAGTAAGCTCCCGAATGACTCTCTCTGCTTCTTGCTGGGTCGTCATGATGAGTACGGGACAACTGTGATGAGGTCGAGACTTAAAGCAGGCTTCAGCACGAACACAAAGATCGGAAATACAAAGGAACGTGATTCAAGAAAGATTGGATTATTCCCCGTTGTAAGGTTGCTGTTCAAATGTATCGATGTTGTAACAGAGAAGAGGGTAAATGAAAACATCAAGACAATTACTGTTGTTATTGATCGTTCGCCGGGGAAGGCCTGTTGTTAATGGGCGTCAATATGCATGTTGGTTACGACATCCTTGTCTGTTGACTTTTTCACATTGCACTACTTCGCCGGCGCTTCGGTAGAAAATAGTTATGATGTAGTGCTCGTCAAAGCGCAAATCCAGCATCAAAAATACCTGTACCTTCTCCCTAAGTGACAAGGACGAGACATTATTATATCCTGCCTTTTTCTCCAAGGCTTTTCGACGTTTTCTCATTTCTATCACGATCAGAAGATCCATTGAGCTTCAGGCTTCATATCTAGGGTCAGAGATGGCCATCTACGTCGATGCAGCCGCGCGCTTAATAGACATCCTTGATTTGGCTGTTCGACAAATGCTGAGCAGCTGAATTGCAGACGATATTCAAACTGCAAGAGCACACTGAGTCGATCCATATTCATATTTATAGACCCCTGTGAACTCTTATATCAAATGCCGTTCGATTCGTTGAACTCTCCCAGCGCCTGCACCTTTTTGACAACCCTTGCCGGGGATCCCACAGCCACGCTCCAGGCGGGTATATCGCGCGTCACAATTGATCCGGCGCCTATTGTACATCCCTCTCCAATCGTAACACCAGGTAAAATAGTGACCCCGCCCCCAATCCAACAGTCATCGCCAATATTGATAGGATACGCATACTCGATGCAGGCCCTGCGGCTTGCGACCTCCGTTTCATGTGTCGCCGTTGATATCATAACGTTTGGGCCAATCATAACCCTGTCGCCAATCGTAACAATAGCTGAATCCAAAACCGTCAAGTTGAAGTTGGCGTAGAATCTCTTTCCGACTGACATGTTGGGGCCGTAGTCGACTCTGAATGGTGGCTCGATAAAGACTTCGTCGTCTTCCACGTGTCCCAGAAATGATTTGAGCATTTCGGCTCGTCTTTTTGTGATGTTCTCAATGTTGAAGTCGTCGCCTTCGGGAAACCAAGTGTTGTATTCATTCATGGCCTTTCGAGCTGCGAGGCGAGCATTTGTGAGTTTGGGGATGAGTGAGTCGTATCTGCAATGGGTGTTGGTAAGTTTGAGTCTCTCAAATGCGCTTCATGTGTGGACTGACAGCATGCCTGAGATCATCCTCTCGTACTGTTCACAGTGGGGAACATTTGCCAGCTTGGATGCCTTATCCAACTCGGCCTGGTTCTTCTCTTGTGCCGCCATATTGTGTATATTGTCGCTTCTAAATAGATAATATCAGGTTATAGAATATGAATGTGGAATACCATATGATTTATCGAGAAAAAACTCCAGAGGCTCATGTCGTCTTTTATTCATATTCATCGCTTGCCAAGCCATCCTCTCGAAAGGTGAAACTATTCCGTAAACAGAAATACTCCCAGCTGCCAAGTCCGATTATATCCCCGATGCCGACTCCGACTAACACGGTGGAGCACTAGTGGAACGTCGGCCCGTCAAAAGAAGAGGTATGCGTGTTGAGAACGAAGAAGCTCGGAACAAGTCTAGAAAAAGGCTCGAATCAATAAGGAGTAAGGTAGAGAAAGCGGCGAACTTACAAATTCCTACCAGGGAACATTTGACCAACCCCGAGGATTCGTCCTTCTCTCGTCCCAGACTTTGGTCAATAACTCGGTCATGGCAGGGTGCTGGAAGCCCGTAGAGTGCTTGATTTCGTTGATGCACCAGCTCGCGTAGTGTATTTGATGCGAAGAGCAGGTATCGGCTCCTGCTAGGAACAGCGGAAATAGTAGACGTTTATAAAATGCACTGTCTCTTGGTATCGTAGCACAAACGTCCAAGACCGTAGAGACAGAAGCTTTTATCTGCGGGTCGTCGCACGAGATAGCGAAAGCGTCGGGGAATCGCATCACGCGGAGCAAGCATGCATGTCTGTATGCCTCGGCAAGGTGTCGCCATTCCTGGTGGTTGGTGGGATACACGGCATTATCGGCATCCCAGCCGCGGAAGAACTTCTCAGCTCCATCGAGCAATTGCTCAAACTGTTCAACGGGCAGGTCTCCAGCCAGGTAAGCTTTACCTGCGTTGAGTACCTGGCCAATCTTGAAGAATATTACTGGCGGACAGCCAACTAACGTGTGAAGGCTTAAACTTCCGTGATCTCTCACGCATTCTCGTACTTCGGTCGAGTAGGAGAGCTTTTCAGCGCCGCTGAAACCTCGTATCATATCCAGCCTATTTATATCAGTGCCGTTGGTGAGGTTCGCAAGGTAAAGACTTACCAAGACAATGCGGATATCAAGAACATGGCCGTTCTTGAACGCATGGGCGATGTGTCAAGGCAAGCGATACGCTTGCAGAGGAATGATACACCTGTCAAGTGAGCCCCATGGGTCGAGACGCCCGATTCACAAACCTATGACCATGTTAGTAGTTGCTTGGCATAAGCCTAAGGAAGAGATGCTGTACATCATGCAGAACCAAAAGCAATACCATAGCCAGAACATGTTCCTCCTCGGTTGGTGTCAGTCGTGAGATATCTTCTTTGTGCAACAGAGAAGCAAGAGATCGTATCGCTGATAGTCTGTACCCAAGAGATACCGTGACGAGTCTCTGACTGTTCGCGTGTCCAGTGTTATGCATATGACATGCTGTCAATCCTAGTAGCGCATGCAGAATTCCCTGATGCTGGTAGGCAAGCGGCAGAACATATTCTCTGAATGGGTTATCTAATCCTGGTACGTGGATAATGAAATGCTCGCTTAGCGTTTGATCAACTAAGAGAATTGTTACTGGTTGTAGTTTTCGGTGTTTCAAGTGTCTTACAGTAGTCAATGATATGTCGATTTGTCGCAATATCGTTCTCTAGGTCGGTGTGTGCTGAGGGTGAGATAGTAAAGGACCCGACGTCGGGTGACAGTGATAGAGTCGCTGATGTTTGAGGCGACGTTAAGGTCAAAGCCGAAGTCTCAAGGACAGGGTATTCGGGCGAAAGTGAAGCCGGAAGTCTTGCATCGATAGGCTCAGGTGGCATTGACAATTCTGGAGGTGACTGACTCAAGCTCACTGGCTGTGAAGGAGAGGCATCAACGCTATCTGATGTCGCAGGCTGCGAGCTTGATTGATTGGGAGTAATCGTCAACGTCTCTTGGAATTGAAACCGTGGGGGGTATCCTTCACAGTGAAGACCTTTGGTGCGACATCTGTCGCATATTGGACGTTTCCGATCGTATTTTCGACACTTCTTGCGACATGTTCCGCAGGCCGGGTCTAAAGCAGGATTCTCGTTAAACTTGTTCGTGGTACGATGAGAAGTCGAAATATTGCTTACCTTTGCGACGGGCGGTTGGGCGATTTGAAGATGAATTATCACTGCCGGTCATTATTGCTGTGTGTATTACCAGATTTGGAAATAAAAGACGATGGTGGAGCAAGAAAAGATAATCAAGAGAATGGGAGTCAGCATCGGAGTTGTTGATTTCTTAGTGGGGTCGTTCTCAATCTTTTAGGTCATGCACGCCTCGCTGTCATCCCGAGCCGATTTATAAGGCACTACAGAACCCGGACTCGGAGAAGTGGGACATCACCATCTAACTCAGCTCTCAATTACTGAAGTCATACATACAAGTTATTATTTGTCCTAATACCGAGCTTTCTAAAAGTCTGAAGGACCTTTCTCAAGCTCCGGTCGGAGCAAGTATATCGGATCCATCTGTTCTACATAACCGCACGCCGGGTCGCTCATCGAATAGCCCATGAATGCCTGTATATCCTGGTCAAGCTTCGTCGCTATTTCTCTAGGAACAGCGAGATACTGGTTTTCTTCTTGTCTCAAGAAGCCACGAATGGAAAATGTAGCAAAGACCAAGCGGTGCTGGTCCTTGGTAGAATTGGTACCTCCACCATGATACGCTGAAGCAAGCATGATAAATGCATCGCCCTTGTCCATCTCGGCAAAGATGCAGTCTTCAACACGCGGGGGACCTCGTTCTGAGCTCCTGTGATTCGTCAGTCACGTTTAATATTTAAAAAGTCTAGTGACCAGCACTGACCACAAATGACTCCCTTGGATGAATTGCGTACCGCCATTCTCCTTCGTAACCTTTGACCCAGCTACAAACAGCCCAACAGAAGACTCACGATTGGTATCACGCTCATCATCCCACTTATCAAGATCAGCATGGATGTTGTGACTGATATAATCGTCACGGTGAAGTGGCTGCGCCTTGCCTCCAGGCCCGATTCTCATAGCAGTACAAGAATGCAAGTAAGGCTTCGAAATTGACTCCTTCCGTTCAGGACCCCACCAGAACCAACTTCGCGTAGTGAGGAAATGATCGACGACTTGCTGGTAGACTGGGTTCATGACCTGGGATCGGGCGTATGTAGGGCTGAGAGCAAGGAGGCTTGGCGCCCGTTGCGTCTCCTCTTACGTTCAAATGTTAGTTCAGTCATTATAGTAAGTATTATAATGAGAACTTGCTGGGGAAGAAGCTGCCCGACCATTCGACATCTGAATCTAAACGTGCCCGACATTCATCATATGTCTTATCGATATCTGCCTCAGACACCAGTCCCTTCACAAAAACACCTCCATCACGCTTGAGGAGTGCGATGATGTCCTGGATGGGGGCGTCTGCAGGGACTCTCTGCACTTCGGGACCGTACTTTTCCAAGATGGACATGGCGGACAAGAAATATTTGATGTATGCGACTCAATGGCTAAATAATTCGCTAATTATAACGACTGGGTAATCTGACAAGGAGCGAGAAAAAGAGAAAGTTCTTGGACCTGAGAAATGATTGTTCGAGAACGAGTGGAACTTTTCGAAGCGGAGACTCCGACAAGTGGAGGAGCTGGGAGTATTTCCTATTTTGGTAAGACCGAAAAATACCCCATTTGGAAATAACATGACTAATAATCCAATCCGATTCCGACGAATCTTCCGCCTTGAGTACCTACATCTCCGATTTCTGGTTGCATGCCCTCGGGGAGCAAGAAAACGCCAGACCTTAATCTAGGGTACTAAAATAAACTTATTAAAAAGCCCCCTAAACTTAGGCTAAATTTACCTAAATATTTTTATTGCTTAGGGTTAAGGTTTTATATTTTCTTTTCTCCCTTAGTATGCCTACCAATGGAGTTTACGATATGGATTTGAAGCATATCACTTGTGAGACAATATACCTGAAACTGAACTTACTATCAAACAATTATTCGTTATGCATCGTTAAATGCCATTGCTTCAAAATGAGTGCCCAAAGCTATAGGTCAAGTCCGTGTTAAGATCCCATCGATTAATCCGTTGAACAGGGTTTCTTAATTGGCTTAAACTTATATATTACGCTTTACTGTTTCGCAAGTAAGTAATGCATAGTTAGTATGTAAGTAGATGCTGTGTCCTGACTGAATTACGTAGCTTGTTGATCCCTATATCGGCCATTTGAAGAAGTCAATACTATCTCACAAAATATTACATCTACACCTGGGAGCAGAATATTAGCTTATTATATTTTCTTAAGAAGAAGCCTCCTACTCTAGGACTTGCTCCGAATAACCCAAACAGTTTCCTTTATATGATAGCTGCCCTGGGCTCACAAAGGAAGGAAGACAAGGAAATCTCGAACCTCTTTTCTAAGCGATGGCAAGACCTAAGTATATTTATTAGTATACGTTAGTATATATTAGTAAGCCTCTATAAAATTTCACTTTATGATCCTGGCTTGATTCCAGCGTTCTCTTTCTGTCTAGGGACTGGCTGTTTTCTTTCCATATCATTGAGCTGAAATCTCAAACGACGTCATAACGCACGCACAATTTGAAGCTATTCCCGAAGTCTTTCGCGACGCCTGCGACGATCCCGTGCAAGTCCGAGAAATGCCCACTTTCGATATTGGTTCTTTCATAATCTCCCCCTTTTATCATTCGCTTTGATCCTCGCGATTGCTTCTTCAATGCCATCAATCCGAGACTAACTCATAAATCCGACAAAAGCGAGCATCCCAATCGAGTAACCTTCTCGCCCGCTTCCTTCGCTATCTCCGCTCGCGCTTAATCACCTGCCGCGAAACCTTATTATAAATCACCAACTGAGGCTAGTGGCTGGAAGGGTCTAAACGGACTAAACCGATCTTGATGAAGATCATCAGCATTAGCGATGGGTATTCGGGCGATGGGCATTGCTGGCGCGAGTGTTGCACTTGTGTAGATCGAGACGGGTAGACAACGTTGCCTCCGTGATAATGCCGGCCGTGGCCTCACTGGTTGTGTTCCGTGGAGTTAGGCCACGGAACGCCGAGACTCTTCATGCAGGCAGCCTCAAAACCTTTTGTGAGGTACGAAACGGGTATGACATCGTTGCATCGTCATCGACTATAAGAGTCTCCTTTTGTCCTGGTTATTGACCTGAACAACAACCCTCTAACTCAATCGCATCTCAGAAACTAATAATTATCACTCACAATGGTATTTGACTCTTCTCTCAACGGTAACACTTCGCGCCGGCTGTTACTCAAAGGCGGCACTGTCCTTATCCACGACGCCAATGACAACGTCCAAGCTCTAGAAAGGGACATCCTTGTTGAGGACAACCAAATCTCCAAGATAGCCGAGAACATCAGCGACATCGCTGATGCAGAGGTGATCGATTGCACCGAAAAGATCATCTCACCTGGTTTCATCGACACGCACCATCATCTTTGGCAGACCCAGCTCAAGGGACGACATGCTAATGAGCTACTTCTCGATTACATGGCCTCTGGCAATCTCCAGTCTTCAAATTATACGAAAAGCGATATCTACTGGGGCCAGCTTGGAGGTTCTCTCGAAGCAATCAATGCAGGCACCACCACTGTAGTTGATCATTCACACGTCAATGTCTTCGCTGGCGCTGGTAAGTGACATACCCTCAATCTTCAAGCATAAGCTAACCGCCACCACCTTCAGCCTCAACTGCCATCTCAGCCACTTCTTCCTCTGGCCTGCGCTGCGTCTATGGCTACTGCCCAACTGCTCGCGTCGCATCATGGTCACCGTTTGCAATGAACCCAGATATGCTTGCATCATGGGTCGTGGGCGAGATAAAGGAACTAGGCAAGAACGCCCCCTTCGGCTCCGGCCGCGTTACTTTGGGCTTGGCTTTTGACCTCTGGTTTCTACCGGAGCCAGTCATCAAAGACCTATTCGAGTGTGCCCGCGAAGCTGGTGTCGAGTTGGCGACAACTCATGCTGTTAGCAACCCCCAGATGGGATCTTATGATCTCGTTCAGCAAATCAAGAGCCTTGGCCTGCTGGACAAGCGCATGCTCTTCAGCCATCTCAATGGATATGCCGCCGAGAGCGTCAAGGACCTCGCCAATGCCGGAGCGCATATTAGCAGCACTCCCTCTACTGAAATGCAAATGGCTCTTGGAGATCCTGTGTGCCTCAACGACGATCTTCCTCAAGCTCAAGCTCAGTCTAGTCTAGGCGTCGACTGCCACAGCAACCAAGCCTCTAGCATCGTTTACGAGATGAGACTTGGTTTGCAGGGCTCAAGGGCCAAGCATAACCAGAAACTGATCGACCAAGGTCTGGCCCCTCGCCACATCTCCAAGACCGTGCAGGACGTATTCAATCTGGGGACAATTCAGGGTGCCAGAGCGATCGGGAGGGAGAGTCATCTTGGTAGCATTGCTGAAGGCAAATTGGCCGACCTGGTAATTTTTGACGCCAATACTCCCGAACTTATCTGCGCTGCTGAGCAAGACCCCATCGCAGCCGTGGTTTTGCATAGCAGTATCGGAAACGTCGACACAGTCATCGTCGATGGAATTATTCGAAAGCGTCAAGGTAAGCTTGTTGGTGTGACCGTAGAGGAAAGCATGGTGGACGTTACCGAAAAGCGGTCCTTGGAGTGGATGGATGTTGCAAAAGCAATGAGAAAATCTCGCGGCGAATTGCTCCAGCGTGAAGCAGAGAATCAGAACTTGGATGATATCAAGAAGGGAGTGATCAGCAGCTTTAACATTGACTTGTCAAAGCTGAGGGACTGAATGATCAGGCCTTCCAGACACGTAGAACACCGATGAATAGACTAAATTCAGGCTAATTCATGCAACAAGATTAAGAAAATCCTCAATCATGAATCGGCGTACCAGGGGAACAAAAAATTCTGCGTAGTCGCTGTCTGTAAGATAGCTGGCCAAATACATCATTGGGTTGCGCCAATACTGGAAAACGTATCTAGAATCGATCCGTGTTTACAACTTTGCTCATCCAATTTCATCTAAGAAGCAGGAAATAGTCCATTGTTGGGCTCTGTGGGAACCGTTGCGGCTCCGAAAGATCTCTCGTCTTAATGTCCGCGTTATAGTTCGTCCCGTTAGTCAAGACATCTTAGTGCGATCTTCCATGACAGCTCATGCACGACCCTCACGATATCCGAGATTGGATCTCCTAATCCACCGAGAAAATTGCCTTACGACGGGAACCCACTCCGTCGTATATCGGCGTTACCAGAGTGCTGGTTCTCTCTCGATGGCAGCGGAACCGAGCGGCTCCGGCTGTAGTTCCGCCGATCGCATCCGCCTCCCCTGGATACCCTTAACTTAGCTTTGGTGTATCCTGAAAAGCCCGACCTTAGGCAATGCCTGTAAGGGCTAAGACGAGGGGGACAATAAAGGCTGGAAACAGCACATGCTTAGCTCGTTCGACCCAGACTAAGTAACGAGTATTTCTAGCAAACTTCTAAGTTAAATCCGTTCATGTATTGAAGGGCTTCATATGGTGTGACTGCTGAGAAATGTTGCGGATTTGTCCGAACTTCATTCCGGGGTAATTTTGCTTTTTCTGAGCAATCACAAACTCTCTCCACGATGTGATAACGCATGTAATCTCTCGCTTCCCCGAACGCCACATTCATTTTCATCTCATCTCACCAATAAATCGCCCGATGATGTGGACAATGAGGCCTTTCGTACTCATACCCATGCATCAGCGTCAAACAGCCACAATTCACCGGTCGAGCGGAGCCGCATCTTAGCGCACGATTCACAACAGGGGCCATCACATCCTTTGGTCCAGAGACAGGGATTTGGCACAAGCCATCTTTCTCACTGAATTATCTATGTTATTTAATGCATTATTATCGTGTACGTCTAATTATTCTAGAAGCTAAAAAAGAACTCGAGCGTCGGGTATATGCCAATATGGTGTGCCGCTGTGATCTAACCGGGAGGGGTATCCTTGAAGACAATCCAAATCTAAAATGCTACTTCAGAAAAGGCTCATCGAAACATGTTGAGCTATTCAGCAGGGAATGGTAGTGGCTCTCGCTTCAAATGTCGGGTAGAGCTTGATTCGCTCTCAAGATCATCGTAATCAGTACGATCCCGGTTTTCCTTAACAACCTCGATTTGCGTAGTTTTGAAAGTTCTGGAAACCTGAATGCCGTCTTCCTTCCTTTGAGGCAACTCGATGTCGTCGCCGCCAGCTTCAATGAAAGTCTGGTTGTTGCCCGGAAAGACGGAGCCCATCTTCTTTCCAGTTGTTGTCTTTCCGCTCTTTTGACCAGAGCGAGATCGGGAGTCAGAGTAGTCGTAGCCATTAGGGTTGCTGGCCTTGACAACCTTGGTAATAAGCTCAGCCATGTTCATCTCGATGTGGAGCTTGACGAGGTATGTCAGAGGATGGAATTGAAGGTACACGATATCGTTGGGAAGAGACATCATTGCGATGAGCAGGACCTTATAACATTAGTATAGTTAAGTGGAACTTGTAAGAAGCACACTTACATCCATTGTCATCGAGACAGCGATCATGAAAAGATTGACACGATATAATCGAGTATACTTGGTGAGACCATTGGCGATAAGGCGAGATCGAACAAGGTGGATGAAGTAAAAGTTCAAACCAGCATCGACAATTAAGAAGATGCACTTCTCTACCCTATCCCAGACAGCATTGACAGCGATCCATTTGGGACTGATCTGCAGTCGGGCAGGAATCCAGACACAGAAAACACTGATATTGATGGCGAGCAGAACAAAGAATACACTGAGTTTGAGCTTCCATGCGTTATGTCGGTTGACCATAAGGATCGAGATTCGGTTGATGATAATCTGTAGTAGCGATTGGATCTGAATGGCCCAAAGAAGGACTTGAATTTCGTTAGATGAGGTGAGATCGGATCCAATGATGGGTACATACCAATGACGAAAAAGACTGGGAAGCCAGGCGGAATGTACTGTCGCAGATATAACCATGTAATGGCACTCATAATCACACTGCTCGTCCATTCCATCCACACCAAGATGAGATAAATATTCGTCCTCGTCCCTCTCTTCCACGATTTAATCGTCTGCTTCGCAGCTTTCGTGCCCGCAAATATCGACACGCCCAGGGAGAACCCCCAAGCGATACTCGCAATGTTCATATCATTGATACTAGGCTTGTGAAACTCATAGTGATCTGACAACAAAAGACCACCCATCTTAGCGGATTGGCGAACGAGGAATGTCGATGTAGAGAAGAACGAGAAAGCAGGGACTTTTAGACGTGAATTCCTTGGTGCATATATTTGAAGAAAAAGGTGCAGACGCTAGCTCGACTCAGGGGCCACGAGGAGGCGTTGCATCCGTTAGAGCGCACTCTTGCGTCTGAGCCTGGTCCTGGGAGCCTGGATATTGCGCTTATGCACCGGGATACGGACCGCTGAAGATCCTCTGTGGGAGGTTGCAACCCAGTTGTCCGGATCTCCTGGGCTCAATCTCTTTTGGGAGTGTTATGACTGCAAGGTACCCCGCGATGCGTGATGTTGGTTACAGACGTGCATGCATGTCCCCGGGTCAATGGAGTTGAATCAGGCCACTTGAAGATTGTCTCAATGTCTATAGGCCTCCGTGTTGTCAATTGATATATCGACATCTCCCTCTCGTTCCCGTCTTTCCCATCTTCTAGTAATGGCGCATTTGATCATTTAGTTGAATCACTAATCAGTATCTCAGAGTCATTCCCCATCATCACTGTTGGCAGTCTTGCGTACAAGACCCTGGACGAGTATTTGCTTTGCGGCTCCGCATCTTAGCGTCCATCGACACCCAAAAGCCTGGAACAGAATCCCAAGAAATTAGTCTTGATTAACATGGACTAGGTAAAGGGGGCTTAACTAGCACCAATTTCGAAAAACGTGGTGTTGGGATGGTTAGAGACAGGATGAATTGATCCCGGGCAGAAGGTAATAGACTAGATAGTTCGTGGCTCAAGCCTCATCGCGTGGTGTTGTCAAAATGCCATGTGCGTATCCTGGTCAATGCTGAGGGTTCGGCTCCGCGGTGGATACGGGCCTCAGCCCTGAGAGTGAGACGCGAGTCAATCTATCGAAGCTTATTTTTTGCATAGTCTGGGCTGTTGGTTACATATTTTGCTTGGGCAAAGAGGGAATATTTGCGACACGAGATGTAGATCGCAATGTTATTTCCCTAGTCTGCGGCTCAGATTAGGTGTTTTGGGCTGATTTTATGCGGTTCAGCCAACATCGTGAATGAAGCCAATCGGAACATTTGAACAAAATCCGGATACCATGTCAGTTAAGGCTCCAAAATTGGTAAGACCATCCGAATCATGAACTGTTAAACCAGGAGAGTGCTTAAGCTCAAAGAAGTGTTGAAAACAATAGACCTCATCACTATGACGCGATGCCTACTCCTACTGCGTTACAACCCGATGTCCAAACATCACCTTTACATGTCACAGCTCTTGATTGTGCATGATTCACATTACTGAATTCTTTGAAGTCATACATAATTAAATTCACATTCTTCAAAGCACACTCGATATGAGAAGTCGGGGGTCAAAGTTTGATCATTCAGATACTAGATATCGCTGCATAATCCGTAACGCCTTAGTTACCCTTGACACGCTGGTCAGGGGTACCATCCTTCTTCAGACCATCATGCTCAGTGGGCTTGTAGTCACCACCGCTGCTGTCGGAGCTTCCAAGGCCCTCGCCAGAGCCGGAAGTCTTTCCGCCCTGCTCGCCGGCCTTGTGGGGGTCGACCTTGCCATGAGCGAACTCGCCGGTGCCGACGCGACCGTCAGGCTGACCGTCCTTGCGGAGGCCGTCGTGCTCTGTAACTTGTTAGACATTGTGATGCAGAGGAGAGTGGAAGAGAAGATGTACCAGTGGGCTTGTAGTCAGACATGATGAAGTAGTTGTTGGTGGTGGTAGTAAAGGTTTGTAAAGGTGCTTGTGATTGGTGATGAGACTGAGTGTTTGATGATGAATTGGAAGCACAACTTGGAGATTTGTCCTTCTTTTTATAAACATCAAGCCTCTCATATTCATCTAGCAAACGCTGAGACATATGAGCTCATTGACGTCATGGATCGATTGATCGAGCTGTTGGTTCTCTGTTCTTCACCGCAAGAATATTCGTAGATGTCATTGACTTTGCTTTGTGCAATTTCCAACGCAATGTCGCACAAGAAATTCACGGCCAAATATTGGTGATCGCCCAATGCTCACCCCGCATTCAGACTAATGATGATGCGGTGTAACTAACAACAATAGCAGCCAAACCCGGGGTATGGGTCAATCTCCAAAGCAATTATCGTTTCAAATGGTCAAAATGAATTATGAGCTTGTCATTGATGTGAGAATGGAGTTAGACAGTCTCATTCACGACATTCAGGGAGATGTTTGCACGAATCTACTAGTCCCAAAGCACTGTCGTTAGATCTCACAAACAAACTTATGATGGCATAGACTATTTAAACCGGAGCTTATGATTGGTCAGATCGAACTGCCCCTGAAGCAGCCGCTCACACAGCCCTATCGTTAACCAGATCCTGGCGATCGCCATGCACCATGACACTTGTATGTCCGGCGCATCTCCTCCGGGTGGCTGACGTTCACCGTTAGACCGGTCGATTAGATTTATGCAAGCACTACAGCGCGAGAGCTTATTCATTAGCGATCACGGATTAACTCCGATCAAGCTGTTTGGAGCCATGACTTGTGTGCACATGCTTAGGTCCACGAGGCGCTCTGATCATGCCATTGTCGTCACATACTTCTCCATCTACCCGGGACAGCGAGGTAAGCATACCAATGCAGGTAGCTTGAGGCCAAACGACAAAAGATTAGGCAACTGTAGAGAAAGTTTATCTTTCAGTGTTATTTACTAAAAGACCAGTAGCAAAGTCTCCAGGATAATGAAGTCTGCTATTAACAGAAAATTTGTTGCACTTGCAGAGACCCCAATACCTTTGATCTCAATTAAGTGGCACTCACAAACAATAATATCCAACGCCGGCCTCGTCGATGCCAAGGCCAATTGCATTGGAACTGCAAGAGTTAAATTTAATAATCTTTTATTATTACACGAAAAGCGTGTGATGCTTTTTAAGTGTATGTATGAACCTCATCTTGAGCAATGATAAACATCACCACCGATGAATTGTCTTAGTGTTATGTGCCTGCGTATTCTTGAAAGAACGGCCGTATCGCGAGTGGCATCGATTCTCCCAACAAAATATCTTCTCCTTGTCACATAATCCTCTATGGACTTTGCGACACAATTATGTGCAATCTCAGCGATTCTTGGCAGTGTGAGAATCATGCGAAAACCTTCACTCACCCTTTCGGTTATCGTGAGTTTCCGGTTGAAGCTTGGCATTTTATTGAGCCAATGACGCAAACTGAACAATTGTTAAGCGCTGTGAGAAAATCGTTGAACTCATCAGCCAATTAGGTATCCCAGCCCAAATGACCCCTGTCAGCTGAAAACCGGTTTCAGAACCCCTCGCTCAAGAATCTCACCGTCAGGTATGAATACCTAGAATATGGGTATCTCGTAGTATCATGGACCCTCTATCGATAGCGACAGGTTGCGCCACTCTCATTTCGACCATAGGGTCCCTCTCACTGTCCATCAACACCTTTGTTCGCACTTGTCGTGAGGCTCGGAGTGATCTCGACAGGGTGGCCCGTGAGCTGCTCTCTCTGCAGACAGTCCTTGAACTTATCCATGAAGACGTGACTGATGAGAGCAAGACATTTCCTACGACTCTCGAACGCCATGTCTCGGGTATCATAGTCAATTGTAACTCAGTGGTTGTAGAGCTACAAGAGTGTATCACCAAATATGGCGGCGATAGTCGACTCAAATCCAAGGCTGGTTGGGCCATTAACGGACAAGGGGATGTTGCAAAGTTGCGCTCGAATCTTGAAGCTCACAAAGCGGCATTGGAGTTGGCTCTGGATATGCTATCGCTGTTAGTAAACTCGCAATTATTTCAGACAAGTTAACCAACATGTAAAGGCACGTTACCAAAGAGATTAAAAACGACACAGCAGAGATTCGGAATGAGACATCAGCGATAAAAGATGACACGGCGCAAATTCTGGAAGAAATACTTCGACTTCAGCAACAATTACCGAAGCAAGGAGGAAACGACTACATCCTTCAGAACTTTCTTGAGGAGATGACGACATATACTGAGAAGGCCTTAGACGGCGCCTCTATTGACGGAGGGGATTCCAGCACAAAAGCACCGTCATTTGTCCTTGAGGCAGATGAAGGGAGCCAGAGGCCTTCCGATCCTGCTTATCTCTCGGACTGGGAATTGGATTCCGCAGCGAGCGACCCAGTCTCATACAAGCTGAAGATGAAGAGATGGGAAGAACAACAGAAGGAGGAAAGGTTGGCTGAAGCAAAACTGAAAGATGTCCGACGATCACTCGAGTCCATACAGCAACAGCCAATCGCTTTCCATCATTCAGATCATCGGGAACCTTCTGGGGAAGGTGATGAACTAGGTCCAGTACCGCCCAAAGATGCTTACATTGAAGAATGGGAGAGGTCTTCAATTGAGAGTGAAACGGAATGGTGGGAGAAAAAGGAGAAAGAATGGCAATATCGCAAACACCAGTTGGATTCGGGTCAAGTTCAGCATCTGATCACCTCAGCCCATTCTACATCTTCACGAGAAGACGCAAAAGGAACAACCGGGACACATCCGCATGGTGCGACAGCTCCTGAGAAGAATCAATCTCAGAGCAGCCCAACAGACCCCAGTGCTGTCGCCCGGAAACGGTATTTCAAACCAGGTTCTGCAAATCATGACAGTGATAATAAGTACTCCCAAGATTCCGAAAAGCAAGAAACTGAGGGAACAAACGATATCTCAAGAAAAGCAACAAAGTCAGAACGCCTTCCCCTCTCAGTATCTGCTGCTGTGTCAGGAACCCAAGACTCCTACTACGTAGAGGCCGAAACCTTCTACGGCAGATTGGTGATCAACTGGCCCATGCCAACTGCAATCACCGACCTCTTGTCTGAGGATTACTACATCGAATCCTCCTGCAATAGCTTCACAGCTTTGACGTGCACAGCACAAGAGTTTCCTTCACACGAGGACACTCTACGACCCAAGCGATTCCTGAAGCCCAGAGACATCAAAGTTGTCTTCTACATTCCCGTGACTACTAAGACGACTGCTTCTTGTTTTAAACGCCAGTGGGAATTTATCACTACTGCAGTTGCTGGATTGACACGGCGTCTAGAGCTGGGTGACGATGCCCCACCGCCGTGGCACAACATCGTTATTGTCGTCGAGGGACCACCAAGATGGGACGATATTCACCCCGAGATAGAGATTATCCTCACAGAGCTCGGCATACTTTATCAGACAGATAATTTGGTTACTAAAGTCGACGGCGTGGTGTTAGACCCCCCTTATCATAAAGACCATTGCAAGATCTTTGGCAAAACGATATATGGGACGATACACGAGGTTCGTTCAATACTTCAGGAAAGACCACACTCTTCCCCCCTAACGTGTTCATAGTATACAGTTCAGCCGACAATCCGTCCCCAACACGCCTGTACCAAGAACATCATGTGTACCGAACCGCTCCAGGTAATTGCAGTGGCTCCACAATGGTCTCAAACAGATTGGGCATCTCATAAACCCGCCCTTCCGCATAACTGGGCAGCAGCTGTCTGCGAGGTCTTGAAGCCAGAGTTCATAATCTCTTTGCCAGAACATCAGATCAGAGCCATACCGTCCCCTGGGGAGTTTCTAAAAGGCGTCTGGACTTGTCAAATACGATTCAGAACGTCGAAGCACGAGCAAATCAACCAATGTGTCTTGACCTCTCCCGATCAGTTCCAGGCGGATCGTAAGAACATGATCACCCGCTCTGAAGGAGCCCGAGGGTTCGCCAGAAGGCTATTTGGAAAGTCTTGATTTAAATAGTTTCTGCGAATATACTACCATTTGAAGTTATTGAAATTTCGAACACTCGTATCTAATCCTGCTTCCTCCCAACGATACCACCCTTCTTCAGACCAAGCCACACGACAATGGTGACAGTGCTGCAGCTGGCAAAGATGGTCCAGAATGCAGCCCGATAGCCTTTCATCAAAGCCTCTTGGCGTTCCGTGATGTTAGAGTGCTCTGTAACTGAAGCAGCGATTGCAGCAGTGATGGCTAAACCGACTGAGTTGCCAAATTGAGCTACTTCGTTGAAGACGCCACCAGCGAGGGACTGCATCTCTGGGGGATAAGCGTCGGAAATTACGAGGTTCGACACTGTAAACAGTACTATTTTATGTTAGCTTGACCAGATAAAAGCGATTGAGCTTACCATCTGGGTTAACGGGTGAAAGGAACATGGCCCAAAACGGAGCAAGCCAGTAATTCTCGCCGACATCAACTGTCGCCATCAGAGGTGCTGCTACCATTGTCACAATTGCTGAGACAACAGCTAATGTGCGAACTTTGACTTTGGCGATGAGGAGGCCAGTGACGATGTTGACTGCTACACCCATGATGACATGAGGCAGAAACCTGAGGGAGCTTTCTAGAGCTGACAGACCTTCAACCTTTTGGAAGCTACGAGGTCAGGGTCAGTAAGTGATCAAGTGTGTATCTCAAGGGACTCACTATAGCGTTGTGAAATACTCGATACCATTCAGCGAAGCCCAACATAAGAAGACAGCGATGCAAACTGATGTAAATGACCGATTCTTCCAGAGGCTGTTGGGTATCAAGGCTGGCTTTCCGCGCTTGACTTGATAGTCCATCCAGAGTGGAAATGCACCCAACAAGATAATTGCGACTGTTAGAAGGGCGATATTTTGAGGATCATCCAGTCTTTTGTACGAGGATGAGATCATGGCAAGAACATAGAGCAGCATACCGAGCGCAACACTCATAGTGGTCGCTCCAACCCAGTCAATCTCATGCATCAGCCGAGTCGTCCACTTTCGCTCGGAGGGTGTATACACAGAGGGAAGAGACCAGATTGCGCCTGTGGATAGACAAAAGTTGATGATGGCGCTCATGTAGTAGGCCCATCTCCAGCCGATTGTATCGGTGAAGATACCTCCAAGAACGAGGCCGAGAGCGTAGCCAAGAGGACTGCCCATGCCGTTGATGGCAAACGCAACGTTTCTCCAAGGTCCTTTGGGGAAGGTATTAGCTATCAAGCTGACAGCGGTGGGTAAGCACATCGATATCGAAGCTCCAAGCAGAGTCCGGAAGAGGATAACCTGGATGCCCGTCTGAGCAAGCCCAACAGCCAGAGTGAAAGCTACAAAGAGAAAGCTCCCAGTAACCCACATCAATTTGGCCCCAACGACATCCGCGATGGCACCAAAGATGAGTAAAAGGCACCCAGCAGCGAGCGCGTAAACAGCCGCGGGCCATAAGATGAGGTTCTCAGAGAGACCAACGTCGTCGGCGATCTTGGGAAGCGCAGCGATGAGAATACCTGAGCCCATGGTGTTGAGAAAGCTGATGCCCGCAAGAGTGACGATGACGATTACACCTCTTGTCTTGGATATCCCCAGGCCGCTTGAGTCCTGTGCTCTCGGGGCATTTTCTTCTTCGGCGGCTGGAGGGTTCAACTGCGCATCGCTGTCATTGGTATTGCTGGTTTGATTGGCTGTTCTTAGCTTCGCTCTGGGACTGAGGGGTTCCAAGGGAATGATGCCGCCGTGGATTGAGGCAGCGCCTGTGTCCGTGGTGATATCGAAACTGCGATCCATTTTGCGCTGGTGCCCTGTGTTTTTGATGATGGATACGCGAGTTTGAAGTCGAGATAAGCTCTTTTAAGATGATATAAGGTCGCATCAATTGATGGTAAGCAGCGTCATAGTTCAGTCGAAGGGCGCGCTTCACGCTGACAAATGACATCAGTTTACAAGGCTCGAATTACTCAATTGGTTCTGTCGCAGATGTAAGAAAATCGCCAAGCATTCTTTGACTCTATTATAGCAACGTCATTTATGAGAGCTCGATAACAAGTGTTACCCGCGCCAATGGACAGCGTAATAATTTAGCGACACGTATAGGCTGTTAGGTTGGCATCAGTGCTGAAGCTTCAGCGAGCTACCCCTCTTGGAATATGGGTGGCCTGCTAGGTTCCACTGAAGCCAGTCAGATGCCTTCAATCATTATCGCGACAGGCACTTCTATTCTCGGGCAAAGAGGCACAAAAGTTTGCTAAAGAATCCTATTTTTTATTCTTGTATCATACGACAAGTGATAATGGAGAGTAGCGCGAACAATCTTAACTATGGATATATGCTAACGACAAAAATACACCTTACGCCTTCTTCAGTGAACCAGCAAGTTGCCCAACCTCGACACCGTCAATCTCTTCAGTAGCCTCATGCTTCTCCTTCCACTCCTCAACCAACCCCTTGAAATCGGCAGGGAGGTAAGGCGAAGTAAGTTCCTGGAATCGGCTTCCCTTGCGATGTGTCTCGAGTCCCATATCCTTCATAAGCATGTTGCAATAAGGCAGACCCTCGAATACAAGATCAGGGAGATCAGCGCCGTAACCACAAGGGTATCGCCACTTGCCCCATTGGGTGTGAAGCATAATCTCATCAGTAATCTCCTTGTCGGATGTAGGAAGGCGATCGATCTTGCCGGCAAGGAAAGCAGCGATCCAGTGGCCTTGGATGGTTGCGCATGTGGCTGTGCTGACGGATGAGATCATGCCGGCGAAAGCCAAGTCACGGGTCTTGACCATCCCGGAGGGAACCATGAAGCGGTAGTAGCGAAGAGGGTTGGCTTCCTTGGGCTTGACGTTGAGTTCTGGTTGGTTCTTGAGGCTGGGGTAAAGAGAAAGGACCTTCTCGTCGGCCTCTTGGGCCAAAGAGCGCTTCTTCTCGATGGAGTAGGGAAGACCAAGCTCATCCTCTGCGAACTTGATAGTAGACTCCTTCTTCCAGCCTGTTGAGCAGATAATAGCATCGGTGTCGATAACGTTGCCAGAAGCCAGGACAGCTCGGTTAGGTTCCAATGACTCAATGTCGTCGATGTGGACTCTGATCTTGCCCTGCTTAACAAGATCGAACAGGGGACTGTCGTAGTTCAAAATACTAAGTCCACTGCCGATCCAGAAAGCCGAGTGCCAAGGCTTGAGCTTTGCAAGCTCGGGGTGAGAGTCGTATCCGATAGCGCCGGTGACATCGTTGCTGAGCGTCTTCCAGAAGTTGCTAACGAGGAACCGACCGACAGCAGTTCCATGGAGGAAGTTTCGTACAGCAGGGTAACCATCTTCCTGACCCCACGGGCAAGGGCTGAACCAAGTCATCCATCGAATGTTCAACAACTGATCCAGTCGCTTCTTGAGAGGTGTGACGAAAGGAGGAGCGATCCAAACTGGACCGTTTCCTGTAGGGCGAACAACCAAGTCTACTGTTGCGCCATCTTGAACCAGAGCGTAAGCAACATCAAATGCAGACTTGGCACCACCAACAACGATAGCTTTCTTGACGTCCAGGTTAGGGGCCTCTTTACAGAAGTCCTTAGCATGGAAGAGAGGAGCACCGAACTTCTCGGCGTTCTTGTACTGGGGCATATTCGGTGTTGATGTAAGACCAGTAGCCAGCACCAATCTCTCGGTAGTGATACTTTCTGTTCCCTCGGGGGAAGTAACACTAACTCTCCAGCCAGCATCACCATTTCGCTCCACCAAATTCACAGAAGTGTTGAACTGGATTCGGTCGTGAAAGTCGTAGTGCTTAGCAAAGTCGGTGAGGTAACGGTGGAGGACTGTTCCGGGGATGTGGCTATTGGGCTTGACGCCGTATGTCTTCTCGGCCATGGGAAAGTCGGGGTATTCGTATGTGCCTTTCATGTTGTTGGACTTGAGACCGGGGTAGAGACGGTTCTTGGACCAAGTGCCACCGCATGACTCGGCGGACTCGAGAACGGCAAGATTGGCGTGAGGGCTGATTTGTCTGATGGCTTTTGCGGCGGCCAGACCAAACCATCCTGACTTGTTAGCTGACAATATCTTTGTGAGGAGGGATGATATGCTTACCGGCGCCTACAACCACGACATCATATGATTTAGTCATGTTGTCTTGATAAAGATAGAAGAATGAATGTTGAGAGGTAAAGGGAAAGATCGTGTATCCTCTAATAGTTGAAAGAAGCAAGTATGATGATGCAGACAGCCAAGGGGGCGAAATGGGCTTTCTATATCTATCCAACCACAACCGTCGGGTATCCCCAAACGTCAGTTTCACCCCAAAACCTCGTCTAATCTCCAACTGACAACTCAGCTGGACCCCTCAAACAGCCCAACAACGTGTCGGAACGATATCTCAACTGCTGTAGAACTGTCGTAAACAAGGAATGCCGATAACACTAGCTTGGGTTCTACCCCAGATTCGACGTTCCGTTATCCCCATTCCGTCCCCACCTATCAATTGCCTTATCTGGGGTAAATCATGGCTACGGAACGACATGATAGCTTCAATAAGTGTTCCGAACCCTGTAAATCATATATATAATTCAGATTAGTGACGCAGGAACCGATATGACTCGCTAGAATTGACTCGGTTATCATGTCTAGCTCAAAGACTAACAGCGCATCATGCGCCTACGGACTTTCCTATCGGAAGTTCCGAAGCTGGAGCGTTTATCTCAGATCTGCGATAAGGCTTGTCAAAAGCGGGGCTTGCGATAACCCCTCGTATCATAATCTGGGGTTTACCAACCTTCGGCGGAGTTCCGCTCTACGTACTTCACGTTCTAATTTACTATCTATATATTGTTTCTTCGAGCAGCGCCTAGACCACCCTTCACCCCCAGACTCAAAAATCAACCAATCAATTTTCACAATGTACGCCGACATTTCAAAGCCTCCTGCTCCTCTTCCCCAGGCCAAGCCTGAGACTGTTGGTGAGGGGATTACCCTTCTGCCTCCACTTTCCAGACGGGGTCATGGACCTGGTCTTGTTATTCTGAGTCCCGACTCGGAGAAGCATTTGGATATCATTGAGGGTGTTCCTTCTGCTCTTTTGAAGTGGGCTGAGGAGGGGTATGCTGTTGTTGAGATACAGGCGAAGGCGTTTAAGAAAGATGCTGGTGAGGTGTTGAGTGATGCTTTGAAGGCTTTGAGGGGTTGTGAGCAATTGGAGAAGGATAGCAAGATTGGACTTATTGGTGAGTGAGCCTCTGTGGTGGCTGGAGACGTGATGCTGATTCTCCGACAGCATATGACCCCAAGCTATGGAACCAGGTAGCTGGCTCAGTCAACAACTCTGGCCTAGTAGGTGCAGTGATCTACGCCAACGACGCAGATCTCGCAACCTTCGAGAAGTCTAGCATCCCCATCTTGCGCCACATTGCAGGCCGCACAGCCATCATCGAGAGAAGTGATGGCCTCACAACATATTCATACTCCAGCGCAAAATCTCATCTCACGGCAACGCCATTCCAAGATGACTTTGACTACTGGACTGAGTCTCTATCACACACAAGGAACTTGACTTTCCTGAAGCCTCTTACCAATGGCCCTTACTTTGATCTTGAGGCTATCTGGGATGAGCATACTTATTATGAGTTTGCGGACCGCTCGGTTGAGCATACGATGAGTACTATGGTTGATCAGCCATATGTTAACCACGTACCTACAGTAAGCCTACTACATCTCCTAAACATTGGGCTAGCTTGGTATACTAACATTGCTTCAGCTTACCGGTGGCATCGGCCGCAAGTCACTTACAACCTTTTACCGCGATAACTTCATCTTTCAAAACTCAGACGACACAGAGCTTGAACTCATCAGCCGCACAATCGGTATTGACCGTGTAGTTGACGAATTCCTCTACAAATTCACACATAACAAGACAATTGACTGGCTGTACGTCACTTCCTGTCCCTCTAAGTATCCCTCGCTAATGTCCCAGGCTTCCCGGCGTTCCACCAACCGACAAGAAGATGGAAGTCCCCTTCACAGCGGTCGTGAACATCCGCGGCGATCGCCTCTACCATGAGCATATCGCATGGGATCAAGGCACTGTTCTTGCGCAATTGGGCTTGATACCGCAGTATCTTCCCTTCCCATATCCTGTTGCGGGACAGAAAGAGGGTGCCAAGTATGAGTATCGCGTGCCAGTGACGGGTCTTGACACAGCGACGAAGATGAGGGATAGGAATTCAGTGGCTTCGAATGAGATGTTTAGTTACAAGGTTCGGGAGGTTTAATGTAGCATTTTGATCAGCATTAGTTCGGCGTCAATTGATTTCATTACAACACTAGCTTTCTTCCTCTTCCCGCGGGTAGTATTCGGTCCCGACTCCCGAGATATGACGACAACTTTGCCCCACTCGGGGTCTTGTCTACACGCTCACGATTCGCATGCAATGTTGAGCCTCATCAATAGTGGAGGGATTATAGCCAATGGAATTAGTTTTATCGTAAGAGCATTGGCTTGTGAATTTTGCCTTTTCTGACATGTCAAAAGCGAAAATGTGAAAATGCTTGAGGCTAGTGCCAGAATCTTCTTGAGATTGCCTCCGTCATTATGAGCTACTTTTAGATCTTAGTAATATCATCGCAGCAGCCGCAACCATCACAATTTTCTCACCAACCGCTTATAATATTGCCACTGCTGATGACTATGAGGCGTTCATGCCTCCAGCTGAGCGCCTTCACCTGCATACTTTGACTCGGCCATGCCGTCAAATGCGATAAACTGAATCATCTACCCTGAACCCTCGCAACCAACCAATGTTCCGAAACCGGGGTGGAATGATAACGTTAGGGGTCTTTCAAACCGACAATGTCTGATTGGCCTCAAAACTGCTCATGTAAGCCGTTGGCCACCGCCTAAATCGCATCGATAGAAGTCCACTACTTATCTCCGCAGCTAAAATAATGGGAGATAAGAAGTAGAAGCTTAGTCTCGCCGATCTCAGTCTAGTCAGTTTTACCCCGCATGGGTCCAAGGTGAAGACCGACGCTAGTCAAGATTGACCCAAGATAAATAATCAACGCGGTGTTTCTTCGCCTTTTGCCCCCCGAGTTTCCGCCTTTCTCACCTCTGACCCGACTTCCGACGTCCTCGAAGGAATATTAAATGAAACGACAGACTCAATTGACTTGCTATACTGGGACAATCATCAACGCGACGCGACAAAGGGGGCAGCGACATCCCTGTTTTAGCTATGGCCCAGGCACGTGAACCCAAAGGAGTCAAGAAAACCAGCACTTCAACCGGCGAACCTGGAAAACGGAGGACACCATACGCTCTGCGCGCATGCGACGCATGTAGACGACGAAAGGGAAAATGCGACGGTCGACAACCGTGCAGACACTGCTCAAGCCGAAACCAGAATTGCAGTTACAGCAGCAGTCTCGAGAACAATAGCTCCAGTCTTGACAGTGACGATTGGCACCCCACTACAGCGACAGCAGCGCCTCCAGCGCCCGCCATCACTGACCCGATACCTGCGACTACGAACCACGACTGTGCGACTTCGGGGACCTCATGCCAGACGAACCAAGCTGCGATTGTTGATATGCTCTCTAGTCTTCAGGAGCAATTGAATAGTTTGGCGTCGCAAGTGCAATACTCGAGTAACCAGGAACAACCAAATCTTCCATCGCCAATGACTATGATTGCTGCGACACGACCCCGCGACCATATTCCCACCACAAATCCTAATACAATACCCATCATCAGTCACAGTTACACTGAATCCACTATCGATGATCAGAGCTCAACACCAAAATCCTCCCGAACGACAGCCTCTCAACATTTCTACGGCCCAACATGTCCAGACTACGCATTGAACGTGGGACAATTAAAACTTCGACGGAATAGCTTGCCAGGTCCACCACTCCAACAAAAGCAACTGCAACTTGCCAGTATCCATGAAGACGACGCTTCCGATGAGGCGGATCAGAACGATGGGCAAAATACACAATTCTCTGTATCGCCGCGCACAATCGACAAGGGCGACCCAGCTATGCTTTTGACATTTCGCTCAATTATGGGGTTGCAAGAGACTACTCAGCTTTTGTACATATACCAAGAGGTCGTCGGTGAACTTCATCCCGTTGTTGATATCGATGCGCTCATTATGCAGACGCGTTCGTGGTATGCTGAAGCTGACGCTGGAATATGGGATGTTTTGGCGTCGAGCACTGGAGCTGCTACATACGAGCTGCTGTTAATACTGAACCTGTGTTTAGCTATTGCGTTGAGGGCTGATGGGAACCCGTCGAGTTCGAATACAGAAACTTTATTGAGAGATAGTTTTCAGGATGCGGTCAATGCGAAGCTTGCTGCACCCGCTAATAGCATTCAGCATGCGACCATCGTATTCCTCAAGGTATGGTACTACCACTATCTAAAATCACAAATTTACTAATTGAGACAGGGCTGGTATGACTTCTTCCAAGAGATGCCCCGCTCAGCTTGGCGCATGTGCGGCATCGCAGGTCGCATGTTGATGGAACTCGGCCTACACAACGCCGAAGTCTTTAGACATACCGTCAAGACCGAGGCTCAGCGCACAGAAGCCTGCACTCTGATCAGCAGTATTGTCATCCTCGATCGGCAATGGAGCTACGCAACTGGTCTACCGACACACTTCCAAGACAAGAGCTTCAGCTCCATGTCTACATCGTCCGTCAAGAACCCATACCTCAAAGCCATGCTCTCCTTCATCCTCATAAGCGACCGTTTCAGCGAACCTATATCCAACGCTGCAAAAGGCGAAGGCTACAACGATGAAAACTCATTTGAGTTGATGAGTTTTCAGATCGAGCAGTGGAGAAAGAAGGCTGTTGGTGATTATACCGTCGCGAATTGTCAATCATGGCATACAGACCCATCAAGTCGTCCACCAACATGGACCATCTTACTAAATCTCCGAGCGGAATCTGTTCGGAGCCAACTCCTCAAACCGTTCTTCTTTTCAGAATTGGATATTGAGATTACAAAGAACCACGTTCGACCAGCGACTGATCGAGTTTACGATATCATTCATGTTTTGCACACGCTTGACGCGACTACGGATATCTACCGCAAGCAACATCCATATTACCAACATATCCTGGCATGTACCGCTGGTCTAGCATTTCTGCTCATCGCTTTCATAAAGCAAAACAGGGCAACAATGCTACCAAGTCTCACACCCGATCTCATCGAGTCTCTCGGCGGCAGTTTCAGCATGTGCGTAACGCTCACAACAAAATACACGCACCGCTCGCGCTCCGCACGTCGTCTCGCCAAGCGTCTTATCGAAATGCGACGCAACCTTCTCAGCCTAGGAATTCTGAACCCAGCGAGCCCAGGAAGCCACGAAGGTCTAGATAACGTCACAGAGTCAATCAGAAGAGCGAGCCTGACACAGCCAGTTGGAGATTTCCAGCCCTATACAGAGTACTCGCCCCCTTTTATTAACGGGGTCGTTCCCGGGGGATTTGTGGCTGGGACGGTAATTTCGGATACGGATATGCAGATGGGCTGGGAGGATTCGCTAAGGTTGCAGTGGCCCATTGGGGATGTTAATCACATGTTTTCGGAGAGCATATTTTGATATTGATTAGCGACAGAAATGAATTACGATGATTATGATCCCTTAGCCGATAGTTTGTCGTTCCGTGTGATGGTGAAAATAGCGGGTATGGGGCTTAGGGACGGATCCGGGCGCTTTTCCGATTCCGGGTGCGGTATCCGCTTCGCGGGCCGCCGGTCTGCTGAACTGCTGAAGTCTTATCACTTGAGACTCAGGGCGGGAAAGGTATCTCAATTATCTGATAACAACCAACTCGAGTATCAGTGGCGCTGGCGATAGTCATGCGTTGAATGATACAGCGTGAAGATCGAGACTCGTTCCGACTCTTCATCCACGATGGTGTTGTATATGGTGGAACATGCAGTTGACGATGATAGCTTAGAGTTGCAGGAATCATGATTGGGGACATAAATGAACTCAATTTGATATAATTCTCAACGCTAAACCCAACCTAGTTGTTCTCATAGCTAATCAATCCATCAATAGTTCCAGCATGCAATCCGCCGGTAATCGGAATATCCGCCGCAGTAGTATGTCTCGCCGCATCACTCAACAAGTAAATAACCGCCCCCGTAAGATCATTCTGTGTACTCAATCTCTGATTCGGCGGCGCCAACCACATCTGCTCTCCCTCCCTCTTACTCTTAAGCTCACGGACAGTCCTCGTCATCTCAGAGTCTACAAATCCTGGGGAGATGGTGTTGACTCTGATCCCCTTTGGCGCCAGCTCAACGGCCAAGGCTTTAGAGAGCATGAGGATACCACCCTTTGAGGCGTTGTATGCCGCCATGCGGTAGCCGGGAAGGCCAATGTGTGCGGATTGAGAGGCGAGGAGAACCATGCTTCCGCCTGTGCCTTGCTTGACCATCTGGCGGGCCGCAAGTTGAGCCACAAAGAATGTTCCCCGGACCTATCTCTATTAGTTTAGTTCATCTTGGCGGACCGGATAACTTACATTGATGTCTTGAATGCGGGTAAACTCCTCCCAAGTCTGATCCAGGAACGGCTTATCAATAGCGATACCCGCAGCGGGTACAACACCGTCAATAGTCTCAAACTCCTTCAGCACCTTATCGAAAGCCGCATTGATGCTCTCCTGTGACGTAACATCCGTTTGGATGTAAACAGTCTTGGCGGAGAACTTCTCACTCAACGTATTGAACTCGGCAGTAGGCTCTTTCTGGATATCTAACACAGCAACATTGCCGCCCATCTCGCAGATAGCTCGCGTGCAAGCGAAACCAATGCCCTGAGCTCCACCAGTGACGATGTAGTTTCGCCCGCGGAGCTCAAACATGGGACGGACATCTTGGAGAGCGTCTGTAGCCATATTGATCAAGTGGGTATAGTTTGAAGGTGATAGTGTGATGGTGAGTTATTCTGTATAGATGGGGCGTATTTGATGACAGTATTCCTTATAAATGCCGTGGCTACATCATCTTATCGGCTCTTTACTTATCATCTGCTGAACGATTGCCGGCCCCGGAATGTGGATAGTGACCCACCTTCCGGCCTTCGGAACGGTAACGGACCATTCCGTTTCTAGCAAAGGTCCAAGCTGAACTGCCCAGATCATGGGACTGTTGTTATCAAATAACTGATTGGAGTAAGAGGAATTATCGTATTTATGCATGCTCTACTGTTCCATATCTTATCGTGGTAATTGTGACTCAACGACGTGACTCCATCAGCTGTAACGAAATCGAAAATGGCTTCTCATCCTCCTGCTGCTTGCTGCACCATCGCCAACCTCCATGAGTAAGTCATTCCCAAAAATCCCACCTGGGGATTCTGCCAACTCACATGTTCAAGGGGAACTCCCAAGGGAGATGTTGTCAAAGTCGGCAATGTCACTGGATACCTAGCAAAGTCGTCCAAAGACTCCAAGCAGGCTGTTCTATATCTCCCAGACATCTTTGGTATCTGGCAAAACAGCAAACTCATGGCCGATGCTTTTGCTGCTGAGGGATACACATGTCTTGTTATCGACACATTCAACGGTGACCCAGTGCCGTTGGAGATGCCTGAGGGCTTTGACATTATGAAGTGGCTTGGCGAAGGCTCCGATGGAAAGAACCCCCACACGGCGGAGGCTGTGGATCCCATCGTCGTGTCAGGAATTGAGTACCTCAAGAGCATTGGTATTACCCAGATTGCTGCTGTCGGATACTGCTTAGGAGCCAAGGTTCGTTTTATACTTAAGTGTGAGGACTTCCAGACAGCTAACAACTCATAGCACCTCATCCGTCACTATAAGGATGGCATCAACGTTGGATTCATCGCGCATCCATCATTCGTCGAGTCAGAGGAGTTGGCAGCCATTACTGGCCCTCTGTCTATCGCAGCCGCAGAGCTCGATGACCTTTTTACAGTAGAGAAACGTCATGAGAGTGAGGGAATCCTGTCCAAGTCAAAGCAGGACTTCCAGATCAATCTATTCTCTGGAGTTCATCACGGTTTTGCTGTCAAGGGAGATATGAAAGACAAAAGGCAATTATTTGCCAAGGAGCAAGCTTTCAACCAGGCGGTGTCTTGGTTCAAGAGACACTTTGAGTAAAAATAAGATTATACCAGTTTCAAGGACTTCAAAAGAGGGTGCCAAAATAAACTTGGTAAAGAGTACTCTAAACTTGGGCTAAGATTAAACATCTGCTATGGCTATAACCAGAAAACTGGACAATCACACAATATTGACGATAGAGTTACAGGCTCAGCCTTTTCTACGATTGCTGTCTACCTAATACATGGTAAAATATCAGCAACGTTAGATATCTGGAAAAGACTTTATTTACAAAAAGTAGGCAAAGTCTCCATCGCATTGGCTTCAGCACATGCGATTGCCAAAGATAACTCATATGACTTGACCGATATATCAAGGGACTTGACACTAACATCCAGTGCTTTCTTAGCGAGTACCAAGCCAGCTACGCCAAACACGATGCTGATAACAGTGAGTAGCAAGACAACTGCCGCAGCCCAGAACGTAGAGTACTCGAGAAAATTACTCCTATCAGGCCTCAACCGTAACTGAGACCAACCACTGGGTCCATGTTCCCAGACATCCAACAACTGTGAGATCTCTGTTTCCCAATATGAGAAGTCTCCAAGTGATAACGATCGCTCGCGGCCAAAGGGAATCTTGAGAAATTTCCTTCCTTCTATAGATAAGAATGCCTTAGTGTCCTTATCATCCGGGAAAAGCAATTTGATTGTGTCAACTGCTTCTTGTATAAACTCCATCGGAAGTGGACAGTCGTCTGGGTATGCAAGGTGATTTCGTAAGGCAATGGCGTGCTCAAAGATTGTAATTTGTTTGTATTCCCAGTCGATACTGAGGTGCTGCGTCAGATCACTTGTCCACTTTACTTGGAAGCCGTAGTATCGAGTAAGGTTCGCAATCGAGAAGCTCTGAGAAATCTGTCGGGGTTCGGCATCCGGCTTCCTTCCTGGCAGATACCAGTCTTGTATCAGTAGGCTCAGTGGCATAGTCTTTGGCCACTGGTAAAAGCTTGCTGAACCAGACGTTGAATGTTCGATGTGCACCATTAGCCAAACCCTTATTGCCATATCGGCTGATCTCATAGTTTCATCTGACGAGTTCGCGAATAACTCGGACTTTTTCTTGTAGGCATGTTGCCGAATTTGATCCATAACAGATGCGAGGTCGTCAATCGATTTCGCCGAGTAAAGAATCGACTTCCGTTCAATCAAGCTTATTTGCTCCTCCAAAAATAAGAAGTATCTATCGTATAGATCCACGTAGGTATCAAAGTCGCTTCGAGACATATGCGGCCATATTCTATTGAGAATTCCGTATTTTCTATCGCTACTTAGCTCCCGTATAGCCATTTTATCGAAGTTGCGTTGTGAGGTTAGTGCCACGATATTTCGCAAGGTAGCATTGCCCTGTTTGGTCGAAAGCTTTCGCCAGCTATGAAAGTAACAAATAAGTTTGAACTGGATTTACCATGTGGCTACAATTCAAAGATTAAAGGACAGGAGAGAATAAGGGCCCAATGCAATCCTGCGACAGACATGAACTGCTGTCTCTGGGCCTTGGGCTCCCTCTTCGAGTCACATCCAAGTATGCCTTGGCAAGCCACCTGCCACTCTATGCAGGCGAGACTGGTTTGAACGATGAACTATAAGTTCCAGCGTGACCGTGGCTTGCATAACGGACAGGGGTTCGAACCAATAACAAGAGTCGTACATCTTGCTAGGCTCTCTTGCCATCGGGGCTGCGGCTGATAAGCCCCGCGTTGCTTCCAGATCATACCCATCTGCCTTTTTCTGACCTTGCATCCAAATATTTGCATATGAAACTTCTTTGAAATGTCTCCGAGAGCCAGGATCTCGCCCCTCTTGTTATGTTAAGTATGGCATCCACTTCATCAGAGACCGAGGTATACATTACGCCACCAACAAGTCCATCACAAACAACGACATGCCAATTTCCTGGTCGCATTGTAGTGCAACCCTGCTTCCTCGATCTCGAATTTGATGAAAGTAGCTTTTCACTTCCAAATAAGGCCAGGGGCATATGTTGCTCAGTTAAAAACGTCTGGTATTCCAAGCATCACTGGCCCGAGCAGTCTTAGTACAAACATCTCTTCGAACAAGCCTCGGAGACATGGGAAAAGCTCGCACCGGAGTTCAATAGAATATGGAATACGGTATGGAGGAGGTCGCTTGCCACAACGCCACGGACCGTTGAGTTACGGCTTGCTGGTGCCCACCAGCCTGGCGAAGAACGGGTTATCGTCAGGCCGAGCGTTTGGATCAGGAGCACAGATGAGGCTATTCGCAGCAGCACTGTTTGGAAGAAATTACAAAAGCAGGTTCGCAAACTAGGTCTCGACTCGGCACAATATGCGTCGATATTCGCTGAAGGTGGTTTAAGGTCAGCAAATGGTCCCGCATCTGTCTCATTGGAACAGCTGGATTTACGAAAAGGAATCGAGTTTGCATATGACTTGACGTTACATACCCATGTGGCCTGGTGGGCCGTCAGCGGAGCTTATGAGTGTGGTGAGGCCTGCTTAACTACCATTGTTAAGTATGGACAAATAGTTTATCAGGAAGTATCACGCATCGGTGGCGTGTTGAGCATAAATGCCTCTCATGAGGCAGGGGTTACCTCAGGGCACACCATGCTTCTTTACTTCTTGCAGAATGTGGATCAGACTGCTACGACGACTATAACGGATTTGAAAGGCACTGGTAGTAGCAGCCATACTTCTAGCTCCGACTCCTGTTCAGAGGACGATGATGAGTGCGAGCTCGTGGAGAACGATACCGACAGTACAGACCCTAGAACTGATCTCGGTTATATCGATCTTGAGAAAGTCGGTACTTGGATTCCAGTGAACCTATTAGGAATGATCAACTTCATCAAACAGGTCGAGGTCGACGTTTCGATCAAACCCTCATATGTGAAGGTCATGAGCGCTTCAGATGGCTTGATACCTGCCGACTTTGCCCTTGTGTCTCGAGTGGAGTTCGACTTATTTTTGGGCAGGAACGACAATATCTATAATTTCAATGGACGAAACAACGTATCCAACATCTGCCCTGACTCTTCGTTAGCGGCAAACGAGCAAGAAATACTTGTATTATTGGGTAATGGCATGGAAGCCTCAGCAGGTTTTCTCCAACCAGCAAAGATACCCTTCTCCATTGGGAACACAACTATTTCGGCACGGAAGATTCGCTTGACTGCACCACTAGATCAGTAGTACAAAGGGGGAGAGTAGGAAATGACATCAAGCTAATTATCAGTCCAACTTACCAGGCCGAGGCACGTCAGGGTCTTGGGTTGTTCTACGAGAGTCAGGCAAATTATGCGGCTCAATCATAGCCGTGTTCGAAGGAGAGCCATTTGCACTTATGATGACCGCACAAACTCTTTTCTCCGATATTATAAATTACTCCCGAGACGTATCGCTCGTCACACTAGGACCCTGCAAACTGGACCTGAAAGATGAGAGTCAAGCCTTGGTGTACAACAATCTCGGGCACGAAGTGGGCTTGAGATCCGTCGAAAAAGGTATAAATAGCTTCATACCTGAGATGAAATCCAGTAGGGCAATGGAGAAGTCCATAGCACCGCCTGAAAAATCTCAGACGACATCTCCAACCATACCGCATCATCCAACAACAGCTCCTAGTCACAGACCGCCGCCTACAGCTAATATCTGCTCTTCTATGGGCAATAACCAGGGGAGCGTTAGTGATACTGGGTCGTCCGAGCATTCGTCGCCACCTGATGCCCGGACCCTGTCACTTGAGCGCGCGCATTTGTGGTCAATGGATAATGTGATTGCTCGAATCTCCGCCAGAGTCATCGGCCAGGTGAACCTGAACTACGTTCCTATAACAACCCTTGAGTCAGATATGTCAAAGACACAGCCGCCAGCAGGACATTTGCGATTCCCGAATACCTCTCGCTCTGACTTGGCTCTGATGGGATGCGGCTCAATGTTTGACCAATTTATGCCAAGCCGTAGAATAGATTTCAGTCTTGGATGAACTCAATTGTGTCTTGCGGGCATAAAGGCAGTGACGAGAAAGCCAACCCAAGCTAACATTTTGGGTTTAAATTTGGAGTTTATTGTCACAACGCCTCTATTCAGAAAGAAAAGGTCCAGGTTCAGGATGTGATACTAAACAGCGAAAATTGATTGGAATCTTTCAGTAGGTTGGTCTAATATGTCCCGTTGATAGCATAAGCCTTAAGTATGAATCAACAATACACTGGTTATGATACTCCATCTTAGTTGAGAGAGGTTAGAGGTACATTTCATTAGTACAATGTTTGATCAACTGTATTTAAATTCTATTGTTGATAAGTTCCATTTGCCTAAGTGCCGGAAATGAGTAATAATGAGGCTGTTCTATTGCTGCCTGAGTACTGCTGCTGACAGCATTTCGATGCCCAACCAACACGGCCTCATCTTTGAGATGGCTAGTGGAAAGTCGAAAAAGTGTGGCTACTAGGCACGGTAACACCTTTCAGCTTTCCTTTTACACACCACCAAGTTGTGGGGATTTCCCTCAGTCGTCAGCTCAGGCTTCTTTGGTGGCGGCACTGCCCCCTCACAGCCTCATTTTACACTCCATAACATGACTGAACTCGCCAACTTGACTTCTTCCTGTCCAAGTATCAGCGGTCACTATGTCGGAACCAGAGAGAAGTAAAGACGTCCCAGTAGAGGATGTCTCGAAGAATGCGACTACTAGAGACCTGCCTCCTTCACAAGAAATATTCGCCACACCCGTAAATGAGGACTTCTTGAGACAGCATTCTTACCAGGACCTCAATTTTCATGAGCATGAAATCAGATTGGTCCACGTATTCAAGAAACCAGGAAGTGACTTGATCCACGGAAATCTCCTTCCACCGCAGAAGCTCGCAGATATCAGCGGGAAATACCACACGATATCCTACTGCGCAGGGAGCGCCAAAACCATCAGGCCTATTATCCTACAAGGAACCGGATTCAACGTCTTTGCCAACCTCGACTGTGCTCTTCGAGAAACACTGGCATATTGGAGTACTACCAAGTATTCTGACGACGACTGCGTTCTGTGGATCGACCAGATATGCATCAATCAACACAATGATTCAGAAAGATCACACCAGGTAGCTTTCATGCGAGACATTTATTTGAATTCTCGAGGAACCTTTATTTGCCTCTCGACCGGCCGGGCAGACAAGGCTTGGCCAAATGCGTTTTCTTGGTTTTCGCAGCGAGATGTGCAGCAGTATACTTCTCGATCTTAATACCATATTGCAATGGAAGACTATATCAAAGGCTGGAATGCTTTTTACGACTTACTTGAGTGTCCATGGTGGAGCCGGGCTTGGATCCGTCAGGAGTTTGCCTGTTCCCAAACTGCGATCTTCTTGTATCACAACGAAGCCCAAGACTTTTCCGAGATATCGTGGCTCCAAGCCATCTGTCATTCGGATCTAGTTACCAATCCTCACCACCCCGATAACCACTTTTCTGAACCTTTACTGTCGAGAAGCGAGGTCAAGCAACAAATGAAAACTCTGACCAACCGAAGATTTCTCACAATTGAGACTTGCCATGTTGCCCGGTTCTTAGTTCTTCAAAAGACTTTGCTGGGGAACGGGCCGGTAGAGTTCAACCTGGATTTTAAGAAGTTGGCACTGGATGCTCGTCATTCCAAGGCCACTGACCCCCGAGATAAGATCTTTTCTCAACTGGGACTTGCCCACCCGGGATACAACATCATCCCCAACTATTCCAGGTCTAATGATATCTCACGCGTACTGATTGATACTGCAATCAAGATAATTCTTTTCGAGGGAGATCTCAATATCTTCCTGTACGCGCTTCAACTTGCAAAAGCACCTTCGTGTCAATTGCCATCATGGGTTCCTGATTGGACTTCCGCGAGTGCTTCAACTGTCTCCATTTTCGGCCAATCAGAAAACCATCAAGTTGCTAGCATCACTGCTCAGATCAGACACGATGCCGTTGGCTCCATTCGGTTTGGTGCGAGTATTGACGGTAGCCAAATGACTGTTCTATTTGTGAAAGCACTTCGCTTAGGTATCATGGAAAGACTTTCTGATGACCTACCGGCGTATGGATGCAAAAGATTCACGTTAAGTGGTGGGCTTACCACCCAATGCCGGAATGAAGCTGAATTGGGTGATGAAATCTGGCTGCTTATGGGCACATCCTGTCCGTATATCCTTCGGTCTACTGAGAAAGGGTACAAACTCATCAGTGAGGTCATTGCGATAGATAATCCAAGTTGCAAGTTACTTTGTGAGCGGGAAAGGGACAGGATGCTGACAGGGCTTGAGCTGTTGGAGGAAATTTCAATAATCTAGTATCTAGTTGTTTACAACTCAAGAAAGAAAGAGTTATGCAATACGAGTGAATATGATAATGACAATGACACCAAAGGCTATGCTAGCCTCTAGGTTATCGTATCTTCAGTTATTCCGTCATGAATGTATTTACTTGGCTGACTGGCTCCAACCTTGGTTGGGATTGGCCCGGCCCGTCAAGCTCAGGTCTTCTTCTCCCACCTACGAGGTTGTGAATAGCTAGTTAAAAACAGGAATAAGGGATTACTTACAGATCGAGGAACAATTTCCAGAGAATAGAGAACAGAATGCCCTGTAGGCCGTTGGCCAAGATGCGTGTCTTGAGTCCACGTCCAAGGAGACCAATGACCCCATCTTGGATGACCACAGCGCGTGCAGCCTCGGCTAAAACATGACCGCGTTAGTTATGGGTTGTAGATTCTGCTGGTGTCAGGTGAACCTACCATATGAAATCTTGGTGTCGTTGACCTGTCGGTAGGTCTTGACAACTCTCAATGAGTTCGATATGGAATCGGAGACAATAGAAGCGCAGAAGCCGATGAAAGCGAGACGGAGCAGCCACCAGAACAGAGGATGTCTGGGAGGCTCAGTGATGACCTCGGACAAGTAATTGTACTACAGCATGTCAGCATCTCGACCTTGAACTTTGCATTTGGACCTACCGTAGCAAACCAAGGATAATGGCCGACAAAGGTCGCCGCAGCGGTAGCGAAAGCTCCCCACCACAAGCTACCAATCCCATTCGATTTGATACGCCGTCTCAGAAGGGCTGTTCCACGGGCACCTTGAGCTTGAAGGGTTGTCTTCAAAGTGTCGATGGGAGTAAGGATCATACGGAACGCAGCGGCACTGGCAACTAATAAGCGTCTTCCTAAAGAGTAACACGGTCTCTGACATACCATAGAGAGGCAAAAATGGTCTTGATGGGCGATGGAAGATTCTTGAGGTAAGGGTTTGACTGGAGCAAGGCAAGGATGCCAGCGTTGGCAGCTGTGTCTCCGAATCGCGCGATTGGGCCTGCAACAGTCAGATATCAGCATTCCACCGCCACGGATAGTAGCACAAACCTTGAAACAACGCAGGTGCAATTCCTTGGTAGTATCTGCGAATTCCGCCCTCAGTGTAAAGAGTACGCGTGGCAACAGTGAATGACGTGCCGTGGCGATACTGATAGTTCATGATAGTCCGCAGAGGCTTCGCACGCTGTCAGTCGAACCATATCCATCCTTTCGGGTCAGTGGCTTACCATTAGTAATAGAACTTGCAGCACCATAGCCGCCGCACCGCTAAGTCCTCCGCCAAGAGCCCTTTTGAGGGCTTTCTTAAGATCAAACTAGACAAGTCAGTAGGCATTTGTCGCCATGACAATAAACTCACCTCAGTCTCATCTGCATCAACCCATCCCTTGATAAAAACCGCCAGTACTACTATCGCAAGCACAGCCCAGAATATCCTCCAGGCGTACCAGCTCTTCGGTCTTTTCTCCGGAGTCGGCTCGGCTTCCGGCTCATTATCGGCTTCATTTATCTCCGGCGATGGCTGATCCGCTAGAAGCGGCGTTTGCTCAGTACTTCGCGCAAGAGCCTCGGAATCGACTTGAGTTGTCATTGTGAGTTTTGAGGATGTTGTATATCCTCAAATGAATGTTGATAAAAGAAAAAAGAGGCGGGTGATTGAGATTCTTAGGGTCCCCGCAAGCGTCATTGATTAGTGGGCGATTTGCGTGCTAGACATGCCGATTACGTGCTAATTTAAGCGGGGACAGACCGCGAGCATTATTAATCCACGTAACACGTTATCATGTCTCAGCTCTCTTATCTCATCTCGACACAAGTTCCATGTCGATACTCAGCGTGGTACTTCCATTGTCAATCTTGGATAGATTTGGATCCTCGGAACTCACTACCAACCTAGTCTTCTAGAATCTAGGCTGAACCCATTTTGTGCAGTGTGCTAACTTAGTCCCAAACCCGGCGGGTTCAACACACCATTGATAGCGACAATTCATTAAAATACAGGGGAAAGCCAGAGCCCTGGCATTTCACCACGCAACAATATTCTCTTCATCTATCGATAGAATGGGGCTAATCCACCATGGCTGTTCCAATACGCGCTGAGTTTCAGTGGCGGTCTCAGAACATGGCGGCTGCGAGGTGATAACTTAAAATAGACCAGGATGCTGTGACCAACATGCATTGACAGAATGGTTGCCTCTTGTTATCATAACCAACGGCACTAGGCCCCCCGCAACACTTCTGGTTCAAGACATTTCTCTCACTGAAGTTTCTCCTTCATTCTCTTTTCCAAATTTGCGAGCGAAATTTAGTACATACCTCCATTATCGATCATGGCGACTCCAGAAGAGGCAGAGAGAATTGTGAAGGAGGTGACGGAATATTATGGATATCTAGACCATGACATGATGGACGATATTGGCCGTTTCAACTCCGACTATCGCCGAAGGATTGATGAAAACTGGCTCAAAATGGAGAACGCCGCGTCTCATTCCATCAAAGTGTAGGTGCCATTGAGAGTAAGCACAAAGCCTCGAAATTCACAAAGTGTTCAGTTTAGCGAGAAACATATACGGCAGCGGTGCTCGTTTCGTGTTCGAGCTTCTCCAAAATGCCGAAGACAACAGCTTTCGCAAGGCCGATGACAAGAATGACCCCCCGTTTATCTCCTTTCAGATCCACCCGAAACATATTGTGGTTGAACGCAATGAGGATGGATTTACTAGTCTGGATCTAAAGGCGATATGCTCCGTTGGAGAAAGCACCAAGACTGCGAAACACGGATATGTAGGTGCCAAAGGTATCGGCTTCAAATCTGTTTTTATCGCTGCATCCCGCGTCCACATTCAGTCTGGAAACTACTCGTTTGAGTTCCGACATAACAGGAATGACCCAGGTCTTGGAATGGTAAGACCCATCTGGGTGAAGCCGACGGAGACGATTCCTAGTCCCCTCACTCGCACGACACTTTATTTACATGAGCAAGGTGACGAGGATGAGATAGAACATCTCAAAACGGTCATTGCCATGCAGTTTGACGACCTCCAGGAGACCTGTCTTCTCTTCCTACGAAAGCTGAGCAAGATTAGCGTCACTTTCTATGACGGACAAGGAAATCTCCAGCGGTCAAAGCAATTTACGAAGAAGAAGATCGACGACTTCCGTGTCTCTTTAGAAACTACGGTAGCTTCAGCGGACATATCCTCTATGTCAAGCCAAATGTATCACATTACGAAGCAGTTAGCCACGGGCCTAGCGCAGAGCGACAGTCGCGATGCTGCCACCACTGAAGAGGCACGGAAAAGCCTCACCTCTGCTGAAGTTGTCTTGGCATTTCCACTAAAAAGTGATTACCAGCCTCATATTTCTACGAGAAGACAGGAACTCTTTGCTTTCCTGCCTCTCAGGACTTCAGACTACAAGGTAAGCAATAAAGAGTGTTGACATTGACTAGGGAAGTCTGCTGACCATGAACAGTTCCATATCCAGTCAGACTTTGATACAAATGCCAACCGGCAGGATATTGTGACTACAACAAGAAGAAACTTGAACATTCGTGATTGGATTGCCAAGACCTTTCTACAGGCAATTTTGGAATTTAATCAACATCCGGTTCTTTGTTACAACTGGCCACTGTTTCTACCATCTCAGGACAGTGGACACGACTCGTTCTGGTCCGGGCTAGATGCCAAGATTCTATCTCTGGTTCAAGATAATCCTATCCTAAGATCGAGAAACAGAAGTGACTTGCGTCTCGTTCGCGAAGTCGTGATAGCCTCGAATGGCATGGTCGACGATGAAGGCATACTCTTACTAGACGATCCCGTCAAAGATCCCTTCATCTCGGCCAAGTACCCGTACAAGGTGACGAACCATTTGAAACCCTATGGACTACAGGTAGCATCCACGGGTCTGTTTGTTCTTCTACTGAAAAGAGATCTAGGCCAGCATGACTCCAAAATACGGGCCAATACAACTACTGATGACTGGCATTCCTCAGTGGCCCGGCTGTGTTCCAAGATATGTAACAACGGCTGGAATGGAACCACGTTGCTGAAGTCACTTGAAGTGCTACCGCTGAGAAACAGTGATTGGACAGCATCTACCTCAGGACCGGTCTTTTTTCCCATGACGGGGGTTATCGAAATACCCGAGGACTTAGGTCTCAAAGTGCTCAGTAAATCTGCGACTACCAATCAAAACCGGAGGATTTTGTTTCGGCATCTTGGAGCAACAGATGCCACATATGAAAGTGTTCGATCGGCGATATTTTCTTCCTTCATTCGACTGTCAGAGATGTCGTTTACCTTCACTCATGATTGTCTTCGCTACTTATTTCTAACACATTCAAGCCCTCAACACACACGAAAAAGCTACGAGAACATATGGCTTTTCACCCAAGGAGGAGAGTTGTATCGAATGTGCGGTTGGCCCACGATTTATCTGCCTATAGATGAGCATCCTTTCAGTCCCGCCAGCCTCTTACAAAATACAAATGTGCCGACAGGCTTTGACGTCCACTTTTTAAGTCTCGAATATTTCACTATCGCACACGGAGATCAGAAGCACTCCTTGTCTTCTTACAGACGATGGCTTTGCGATTTTATCGGTATACATGAGAGACTTACGATCTTATCAGCCAACCAAAATGAATTGTCACCGCCTTTTCAGTACGTCCTCGCCCATCACCCTGCCAAATTCCTCGGCCTCCTTGAACATCTTTGGCGACTAGAAGGAAAAGAAGTATTGAAATACCCAATTATTGTGTCTCAAATCAAACAAATCCCCGCGAGAGACCTTTGCAAAGTTGGATTCTCCCCCAACCTTGAAAACACGTGGCTTCCTCTACCGGAGCTTAAGGATTCTGTTCGCCGGTACATGGAGCTTCCAGAGCGGTTTCCTTTCCTCATCATTGCAGACGATGGCGACACTGAACAACTCAGCTCCAAGTGGAATTTTTTGACCAAGCACTTTGGTGTTGGAAAGTCTGACGACCTGGATTTTCTTCTTCAAATGCTTCATTGTATCCAGAGATTCTGCATCGAGCCTCTATCTGTCCGTCAATCACAGAGTGTGTTCGAGTTATACGTAGCCATCTATGCCAAACTTTCTGTGTCTTCAATTCCGAGCATAACACAAAAAAGAATCAGGTAAGATTTGACATATATCCGTTGTTATATGTTACTGATATTCTCATAGAGATTTCTTTGATGCAGACGATGGATGTTTCATCTTGGAGCCGAACGACGCAAATGAGTCAGACTGGACAAACCCTGAATACTGTGTCTGGGAAGGGCCACCCAATCTATTCTCAGTGCGTTCCCTAAAGTCCAAGTATCAGAGGAGAGGTTTAAGTGATGAAGACATCACCAACATTGGAAACCTTTTTCTTGGGACGGTAGGCGTACAAAACATATCAGTGCAGGGAATCGTGTCAGAACTGAAATGTCGTTGGCGGCTTTGTGGAGATCCTGAGGAGGATGGCAACATCTTGAGCCTCTATAAATATTTGCAAAAACATCTCACAGTCACAACTGGAGTAAGGTAGGCTGGCATGTATCCTGACAGTGCCAAACCGACGACATTGACCAAACGCTAGAGCTACATTCGAACAATCTCCACTCATCTTTCTGAGACAGGATGGTAAAGCAAAATGGTACAAGACCTCTGACTGTTTGTGGTCTAGCACAGCACCGATCCGCGGTAAGGTGACGCTTGACGAGATTTATGAAGACCTAAAGGAACTTTTCGTCGCAAAGCTTGGTGTGAAATCGCTTACAATGCAGATGGTCTACGATGAGCTGCGACAGTCTCCTGAGAGCAGCGTCGAAGATACAAAGGTTGCTCTCTTCTCTTTCAATGACTTCCTTCAAATAGAAGATGGAAATTGGGACCCCGAACCTATCAGAGCGGCCAAGATATTTCCTGTCGTCTATCCTGATGGTACTACCGCGTTACGATCCATGGATGTGGGATTTGCTATAGCAGATCGGGGTAACCTGCGATCTAAGTTCTCTGACCAGATTGCTCTCTTGGACTTTGAGTTGGAGGATATCCATAGACTAAGACCATTATTTAGCTGGCTAAAGATTCAAGAGCGATACCTGTCTAGGTGCGTCATGGAAAGAACAGCAGTTTCAGGGGATTCGAGATCGCCGATATCATCACCGAAAAGAGACTTAGGCCTCAAAGCCTATCAAATATGCCGGTAAGTATAGTCACTGTCATGCCTAACCACAGCTAACCACTAATAAACTGCAGAGTTGCAGCCACATTCAGGAGTCCGCGCTTTCAACATGGCGACCCGCATCTTTACAACCAGCTGCGTGCCATGAAAGTCTTGGAGGTTGAAGGAATCTCTTCTGTTCTGAGATTGAGTCAGAATGGTAGACAATATGAAGCGAGACTCTCGACAGCCAGTGAGCATATCGACGAGCCAGCTGGAAGTCTTACCATTTACGTCCCACGCAATCGGAGAGAACAGGAAATATGCTTTGGATCAGTCCTTCCCAGGAAGTTTGCAGCATGGCTCATGCGTAACCCCCATACTAATATTGATGGCAATGTGGAGGTTGATATCATCAACGCCCTCACTTCGATATTTGCTAGCGACCGAGCCGTTCTTGATGAGATTCTTGACGATCAGGGTATGATACAGTTGCAGTTTGAAGATCCAGACAAGCATCTGAATGAAGACGAGACATGTGATGAACAGGCCGAAGATAATTATGCATCTGATTCGACCCCAGAGCCTGGTTATGAGGTTTCTGACCTGGTTCCCACTCCGACTCATTCGTCAATGAACTCCATCATACCATCGCCGGTACGAGATTCGGAAATGGAAGATGGGACTTTGGAAACAGAGGAAGAAGTAGTTGAGATTCAGAGCAGCACATCCCAACAAGTTCGCCGAGGCGATGGAAGTGCTTCGCGGCCCCTACGATATCACTCACCAGATGGCAGACCTTTCAGCTCCGAACGGCTGGAAAATCAACGCCCAATTCCTTCATATCCAGCTTCCCAAGCGACTGAGGACCAGAGATATCTAACAATTCTCGAAAGAGTCATCGCGGCAGCCCGACTCGCGAACTTTCCATCTGGTGGAGCATTCGACTTGAATGGTCTGCGAGATGCCTTGCTCGATTCTGGAGAGCAGAGCACATACTTGAGTTATGATGGGCTGGATGTGTTGAGTAGGTTTCAATCGACAAGCCAACTAGAGCGCGATAAGAAGATTGGAGCCGCTGGCGAACTCTACGTAAGTGTTATGATCAGAGTGTACCAATTCTCAGGCTGAACTTTCACTTGCAGGTATTTGAGCTGTTATCGAAGCTTGAACTGCCCGGCTGGGGCCGTAACAACTGGCAAAGTACTATAAGAACATATGCCAATATTCATCCGGAGTACGCTGATCTGTCTCACTGGCTTAGTCGTGAGACAGCAGACCTTGTATACCCAGATACCGAAGGAGACCTGACACGTATTTTGGTCGATGCCGAAATCCTTAGTGACGATTGGTCTACAAGACGTCCCAGATACTACATCGAGGTGAAGACAACTACTGGGCCATGCGGAACACCATTCTATATGAGTGGAAACCAATACCGACTGGTAAGCCTTCTCGGCATGCGTTTCGCAAACAGGGACTAATGGCGCATAGGTGGAACGTATTCACCATAGTTCAGACTTTTCAGAAGTCTATATCATATTCCGTGTTTATTTCTTGCTAGATAGGTCGCAGATCAGTTACTGTGTTTACCCCGATCCAAAGGGATTTCAAGATGATGGTCAGCTCATTTTCACGGCAACAACATGGTCGGTCACTCCTGGGCTACAAGAATAACGATTCTATGGCAATCTATGATATGAGATAGAGAATGACGAAAGACAAGTTAATCCTATGAAGTAACTATGAATCGGAGAAGTGTTTGACTTGAATCAAGCTGTTAGTCACACATGGCAAATGCCTGATCATAAAAAGTTAATTTCCGAGATAGGGTAGCGCGGATGCAAAAGTGAGGGGAAGTTCAGGAAGGTTCACTACAGGGGTCGGTTGGCATGGTACTATAGGGTTAGCGTTCACTGGACAAGCCTATCAACAGCAGACTGGTCACATTTTCCAGGCGATTCTCCCCCAGGTCCTTTCCCAAAACCTCATCCACAGATTCTTTCTCATAATCGCGGAACCATCGCAATTGCGCCTTCTAGTAATAACACGTAATTCACAATCTAAAATCATGGCCAGCGCGCAGGAGGCTGAACAAATCATTCGAAGCTTGAATGGTGACATTAAGTGAGTCGGCTCGGAAGGGTCACGCTGAGCAGAATCACTAACCATGAGAAGGCTAGGAAAACATGTCGAATATAGCGCAAAGAGATTACTACCTGAAATCATCCGCTATACTAATAGCAGATCCTTCACCAAAGTCCTGGCGGCCTCAGAAATCCCTGCAATCACATTTAGAATACACGATTGCGATAGAATCGTTATCGAGTACAATGACGATGGCCTGACCAAGGCTGATCTGGAAGCAATTTGTCAGCCAGTCACTGAAGAGAAAACAGGCGAATATAATTTCAGAACGATTGTCATCGCCAATAGAAAGGTTCACATTCAATCAGGGAATTTCTCATTCGACTTTCAACACAACATACTCGATCCCGAAGATAGTATAATGCGTCCTGTTTGGGTCTCCCCCACTGAGATAATCCCCAACAACATGACTCGCATCACACTTTACCTTCATGACCAGGGCAGCAAAGAAGAGGTTGAAAACCTGAGAGACACTATCCGTTCTCAGTTTGATAAGCTACATGATGCCACCCTCATCTTTCTTAAAGATATCAAATGGATGAGCATTGAGTTCCTCAACAGTGCTGGCCTTGTCCTTCGTTCCAAGGTTTTCGAGAAGGGGAACATTGGTAAGCATGGAGTTTGCATAGATGTTACTAATGCAGACCAAGACACCGAGAGCCAGCTCTATCATGTGACCGACTACTCTGTGGACAGCTCGGCCATGTCTGTCACGCTCGCCTTTCCTCTCACAGACGATTTCACTCCTCGAGTTGACAGTGTTGAGGCAATGCAATTGTTTAATTTAGTGCCTCTGTGCGCATCGCCACTTGCAGTAAGTCAATTTGATTGAGACTGATATCCTTCCATTAATCATCATACACAAGTTCCACGTTCACTCGCACTTTGAATTCGAAGACGAAGCGAATGGCATAGTCACCACGTCAGCCCACAACATTAGCATCCGAGATCTGGTCGCAAACGCATTTTTTCAAGGCCGTTTTACAATTCCTTGATATCAAGTGTCTTGCTTATTCCTGGCCATTGTTCCTTACCCCCATCTCGGAAG